>SNQJ01S0002535.1:591006-621191 GCA_010110895.2 Picea sitchensis | reverse complement strand
TATATATATATATATATATATATATATATATATATATATATATATATATATATATATATATATATATATGGACTTCTGCTTCATTTTTGGCTTCAACGACTTCATCAATATTATGAGGAAAATCTATTTCTATTTTTTGCAAAATATAAATTCCAACTTACAATCAATTATATTAAACAATATTATTTTTAATTCTAAACTTTATCTATAATATGTATGCATATGTGGCTCGATTTCTTCAAGACGCAAATATTTAATTACATTATCATCACTTGTTCCTTCAATATTTGCATGTTGTTGTTTATTTCTTCTATAATACTCTTTAGACTGTTCTATAAGACCGATCATATTTTCTCTTCCACTCCCTTTTGTTGTCCATGGTTATTCAATCTATAAAGGTTTTTTAAAAAACCATATCTTAAAAAACTTGGAAATAATTGCTCAATAAACCAAGTTGTTTTAAAAGCAAAAGTTTAAAAAAAAATTATTTTGAAAAAATTTGATTGAGAAAAGCTTCCTTATGATAAAATTTATTTTAAAAAAATATAGACTTAAAAAAGAATTGTTTAAGAAAACTTACCTTCAAAAAAAGTCTCTTTGATATAGGAAGAAATTGCTTATGAAAACCTCCACTTACAACAAAATTGTTGAAGAAAATCTTCAATTTATAAAATGTTGCCCAAAAAAGTGAAAAATAGTGAAAATGTTGCTCAAAAAAGTGAAAAATAGCGAAAATGTTACCAAAGAAAGTCAAAATTGTGAAAATGTTGCTCCAAAAAGTGAAAAATAGCCAAAATGTTTCCAAAAAAAGTCAAAATAGAGAAAATGCAGAATGAGTGTGTGCACAAATGTGATAATACGATTTTGACCGAAAGAAGTTATATCTTTTCATGTCGAAGTGTCATGTCCCCCTAAAAATTTTATGGCCAAAGAACGTTTCTATTTTCCATTTTTCAGTTTGATTTTTGACCGAAAATTAGTTTTTCCATCAAAACTTATTTTCAACCAAAAAAAATAAAATAATAATAATAATAATAATAATAATAATAATAATAATAATAATAATAATAAATAAATAAATATTAACTTTTAGCTGAACTATTAATAACTATTAATAAGTATAAGTAAAAATCAAATACATAATAAAAGTAAATAACACTCACACATCATCATATCAATGCATAGTGGAGGTAAATAACACTCACACATCATCATATCAATGCATAGACATGGATAAGATTCAATAACACCTCAATTACTTCAACACCTTTTTAAATAAGAAGACATCGTTATAGACAAGAATCCATAAACAAATTTTCCTTTTAAACTTTAACTTATTGTATAAATAACGTATTATTTTTAAAACTTTAATTTACTGTATAAATAAAGTATTATTTAATAAATCCAAGTGTTTTGAATTATTATCATGTTGATTTATCATGCTTCATTTCCTAACATAGAAATATACATAGTATTAAATAATCTCATACATTCTTTTAGAAAAGCATGCGTATCTTTTGATTTGATACACATTCTTTCTTGTCTCACAAATGTATAAAATAATATCATTTTAAAGGTTCATATACTTATCTTCGTTACGAATTTCCCGGTCAACATTACTCTGAAATGACCGGGTCAGCATCGTGAAAGCAAAACAAAATCAAGATGAAAGCACCATCATCCTCCCACCCGCGTGAGGCTTCTTAGAGGATAAAGCTTTAATACCCAGGTTGGAAATACAACGTTCCAATATTGAAAAAAAAAATGTTTTATTAAATAATTAAAATTATATCATTTTTTTATTTCATTTAAGTTTTACATTATCTATAAAACATTTTTATAAAACATTTTTTTTACAAGTCGATTTTTATTGATTTTTTAAATAAATCTATTTAATATTTTTTTAATGTAATTTTATGTAACATAGCATTAAAGTGTCAACATTTTCTCCATACTCTACTACTCTTGTGCAATAATTGAAATAATACCATCATATTTTGTATTTTGTGGGTATGTTAAACTCTTTGTGGGTTTTCTTTCATTATAGGTTTGATGCTCTTGCATCAAAAGTAGTATATCCAACTTTATTTCCATGACATCTCATTGATGATGACACTTTGACTCCCTTGTTAATCCTTTAATTGAAGTGCATAATTAAAGAGTGCTATCTTTGGATGTTGATTTGGTATATATATATATATATATATATATATATATATATATATATATATTATGTTTTAGAATTATCTCTTACTTGGATAAGTTTTGGATTCTTGGAGATTCATTTGGTAGATACGAGAAATAAGCTTATTGAGTTCATCCATTTTATGGTATATTGACAAAGAAACAATGTACTATTTGAATTCCCCTCTACTTCATTTATATGCATAACTTAACGATGCACTTGAGAGCCAAATGATGTGATCCCACCATTTTAGGATTGAGACTGACCATGACCAAAGATAATTTACTTTTTGCTACCCCATATATTATGATATTGGGAAATAGTGTCTCTTAACCTCTCATTAATTTTTTATTACTTATAAAAAATTTGTATGACAATTCATTATAAGTCTTCAATACCTACTAGTACCCTCTAAATCTAGTTGTTTAACTATTTTCTTAGTTGATTCTCTCTTCTATGTTAGTGGTTCAAAATGTTATACAAACTCTTTGGTACATGGTGAAAACCTGATTAAAAAAAAGTTAAAAAATGGATCACATCCCTTAGTATTACAAGTTCAACTAACTTGTTTAAACACAACTAAAGACAACCATCCCCTAAGTATAATAGTTTTGCTTCCACTTACTCTATATCAAAAACTTGTCACCGAGCTTGTTTTACTTATATTAGTTTCATCATTAATTCATCAACCTCACTCTTAAAATAAAAGAGATCACATAACAAAGTGTTGACTTCAAAGATTGTTCTATTATTTTCTAATCAACACATGATTTCTATCACTGCATCCATTTTATTGTAACTTTACTTTTTAACATATTATTATGAACAATTTATTTTTAAAATTATTTTATTTTATTTTATTTCATTTTTTTAGAATTATTATATATAAATGGAGCATTCTATTTAGTGTCTTGATTTCATTGAACTAGTTTGCTCACTTTGTAGTCTTATTGAACTCTGCTCTCTTGTAAATTCTTAAATTTTAGTTAACATTTATAACATGACAAAATTTCATTTCTATTTTATTTTATTTTAATTTGTTAAATTTATTATATATAAATAAAACAATTTCTTCATTTTGCTGATCTCATTGAAGCAGTGCATGTTTTACTTTCTTTAAAAACTTTGCATTCCGTTTCTCTAAAAGGGTACAAATATAATTGGGCAACCATAACTAGTTTAATCACTTGTGAATGTCTAATATTATATTTAGGTCATTTGTAAATGTGAATATAGGAAACAATAGTTGTGGTTGGTTACATGAGAGTCCAACAGTTTGGTAGTTTCTTAGCCTCATGAAAAAGACAACAGTATCTGCCAATTAGATTACAAAATCAAGTAAAAAGACCACATTTCATAATGAGAGCAAAAAGTCATATTGGTTGTGACCATTTACTCCATACATGCAGAAAACTTGTGTACAAGGCCCAACAAACGTTGAAAACCGAAGCTTCTACCTTTGATTTTGTAAAGGCTGGAAATCGGTTTTGTCTTATCATATACTTAAAATTGACATTTTCCACATATAGTGTACAAATTTTGCTTTAACCAGTATACAAAATCTCTGCAAGTCCCTGTCCTCCGCGATTGTGGAGATCCAGAGCGAGATTTCTTGGCGTAAAATAGAGAATCAGGAGGGTACCGTACAATCCAATAAATAACGAACCGGTAATAGAAATATACATCTACTCTTTGGTAGGTATGCTCACATGAAACAGAAGGAGAAAAGAAGTCACCATGGCCTTAGAAAACTTCCACGGTTTATGGTATAAGCAACTATCAGAGGATTCTGGAGAGAAGGAAGAAAACTTGAGATGTTAGAAGGGATTCAGCGGGGGACATGAAAAACGGATGAATTCATCAGTGTCTGTAGAGCGAAGCAATTCTTCCAAGTAATCCGCGCCAAGGTCCTGCACCTCCACAACATCTGGAACTGAAAAAAAATCATCCATGCCTGGCAAACGGTCATCATCTGCCGTCCGGCTACAAATTTGTGTGGTATTCGACCGTTTGAGAGGTGCCTGCTCTTCTTCTGGAAACACTACCCCACTGGCCCTTTTTCTGTTTATACCACATGCTGACAAATCACTGAAATTTGCATAAGAGGGAAAAGAGAACTGATCAGACCCTCTTCCTGGATAACAGGGTAATGGAATAGGAGATATAGCTTCTGAGTGACCTAATTTCGCCCGAGGCATGATGCAATGAACGGAATTAAGATCCTGAACTAGGGCATTAGACACGATTTCAAGAGGAAAGTTGAGGTAAGTAGCAGATCCCCTCATCTTCAAAGCAGCCTTATCATAAGCCATGGCTGCTTCTTCTGCGGTATCGAATGTCCCCAACCACAACCTAGCTCCTTGCCGGGTTGAATCCCTTATTTCAGCTGCAAATTTACCCCAAGGGCGCCTTCGAACGCCTCTGTAATGCTTTGTAGGAGCTTTCTCCATACGACCATGGCGTCTTTGTTCTGACCTGCAACTTTGAGTTTCCGTCTGGATTAATTCGGAAAACGCAGCCACGGGTTCCGGATTAGAATGAGCTGAGAACCCTTTTTCTGGTACTGCATCTTTCTCGTGCAAATCCTGCCAACCATTAATCTCGTTTATGAGAGAGTTAAAAGCTTCAAAGTCCATAGACGGCCATCGTGCCAAAGCGTTCTGAGGTTCATGGGTAGTGCTTAATGATGGTAACCGATCCCACCCCATGATATCCTCATCGCCATTAATCATATCCGGAACCATATTTTCTTCACTGTTTGCTTCAAAGGAATGGGAGCATGAGCTTCCCTTCAAATTAGAGCTTATGACAATCTCCTCCTCACCATGGCTTGAAGCAGCACGGCCGGATGCCGTACTTATACTCAGACAGGAGGAGTTGGTGATCCCAGAGGCGTCACCATCTGAAGTGATAAATGAAGACCCCACAAACGTGGCCCACACATTCTCCAGAAGCCTATCTCCACACTCCCAAACCTGTTCATCTTCTTGTTTTTGATAACTCATACTTAATCCTTACAAACTGTATCTACCACCTTAACGGTCTTGAAATCAATGAGAAGAAATCAATTTTCTCTGTGAAAGAGGATGGATCAACCTTTCTCCCGAAATCACCAGACGAGATATCCGAAGTTAATAGAGGCGTCCAGAAAAGGGATTTTAAAGGGACGAGGAGACGGCAGCTACTGCCCCCGCAAAGTTACTTGCAGCGCAATGAACATCGTTTTTTCCTTTAGACACTGATGTGGACAAATTATAATTTATTGACAGCCTGGCCTTTCAGGAATCGAAGTTGTAGATCCAATTGTTTAATCGGAGAAGTCGCTAGTATGCCTGCCATGCTTCTTTTGCATGCAAACTCTTGTGATGAAAACAAGCGAACTGTTTGAAAAGTCGAAGTTTGTTATGAAACCGTGTTCAAAAGATGATATGGGCAATCCCCGTTACTTCAAAAGTCAAAGGCTGTGCAATAAAGTTATAATGGGCTTCCAGATCCATGGAAGTTTTACCACGTTTTTTAGTCGCCATTTCTGAGTTCGATTACAATTCTTTTCATGAACCTAACCTGATTAAATAGACGCGGCTACAATATGGAAGCAACCATATTTATTTTCGTTATGATTTAGTTTATTACGTTGAAAGGCTTACACCTATTGACAATGGACAGATTTAATAGGGGTTTAGTGCTTAATAAGTTTTCTATGGATAAGATTAAATATGACTGGAATATTCTTAGTAGTCACACAAAATAAATAGCTGTGATTTCAATCATTAACTTCCTAACTATTATAAAGACATCCGTTTATGTGTTTACTTTTTTACATTTATCTAATCATATTTAAAAATTACTTTGATAGCTAACTGATTGCCAAGTAAGTGATTAACAGAAATTAAAATATTAACACCAGATAAAAGAAGCACAACCGTTTATTTGTTAATCAATAATAAAATTTAATAAATTATTTACCAACCGATACTTTTCTGCGTTCTCCAGCTGCTGTATTAGCGGGTGTGCTAGTAGTATAGGATTACATAAATTTACAAATATTGAAGATGTATCAATTTGCAAAATTACTTTTAAATTGACAAATTATATATGTTTTAATGTAAAAATATTTTTTATTGATTTAGTCTAAACTTTTTATGAAATGGTTAGATCCTCAAATTTAGTCTAAACTGTAAGAAATGGTTAGATCCTCAGATTTGAGGGATTATTTCTGTATAATCAGAGTTTACTAGGGGTTTTTCAGTATGCTGAATCTATTTCTGCATTCAAAAATAAATTTTAAACAACAAAAAATAATGATTTTATGCAGATTTATATAGCTGGATTTAGTCTAAAAAACCATTTCTTATAACAATTAGACAACCCTTTTTTCTTCAAATACATAAATCTTGAATTGAATATTTTTCTTCAACCTAATTTCAATCACCATTTCTCTATAATTTTTTTCTATACCAAATTCAAATTCAATGTTTAATAAGTCATTAACAAATTATTTTCTTTAATTTCCATTTTTTATACATTTCATCTCAACAGTAATACCAATTTTTATTTTAAATTACAATGCTCAACTGATAATAACATATAAAGTGATGGTACCCTTTGGACACGTTTTCTGAGGTTGTTTAGCTTTTATGTATAGTTTTTTAGCTGGTATAATTTTCTGAATGTCTGCTGTGAGACTAAGGAACTATTACTGTTGTGTTATTTTTACATGCTTGGCCTTGATCATTTGTTTTCATAAATGCTTGTGCTAAAAAATACTTACAAAATGTAATTTTGTTTCTTCATATAAATAAAATTATTCTTATTTTTTCCATATAAAAAAAAACATATAAAATATAAAATTTACATTTTAGTTTCTAATTCATTTAATCAATATGATTATAAACTATTATTTATATCAGAACAGTTTTTCAATTGCTAATTTCAAAGTTGAATTTGTGTAAATTATTTTTCATAAAATAAAAACCTTTCATACTAGCTAAACTCCTCATACATGGGTTTCCATACAAAAATTCCAATTATAATAATGGAATTTAAATAATATTTCCAATTTAACCATAATAACTCATTGTTTTTGTTCATTAAAAATTTATTGTTGGTAATTTTGTTCAAAATTATATTATACATTCAAAAAATAATTGGAATTGCAAATTTTAATTGTTGAGATTGTATAATCAAAATGGTTCGAAATTTTTGAATGTACTGAATTTATTTATGTATTCAAAAATACATTTTAAACAATGTAAAATTATGATATTGTTAACAATTACATTACCAGATTCAATAATAATTAAAAAAAATAAAAAACATATAACATTTATACTATGCCAAACAGAAATGGTTAAAAATACAAAGTTCTCTTTTCTCATTCCACCTAGTAGAAAACAAATTTATATAACTTGTTGGGCCTAGGTCCATTCTACATCCCACTGTTAGGTAGATGTGTGATTTCCTGCCTAAATTCAATCTAAAGTGTCACTCTTAAATAATAATAACAAAAAAATAAATAAATAAAAATTATAAGAGTTTGTACCTCCAAAGATTTAATCCCTCTCTAAACTGAGTAGAACCAGAATTAAGATAAATTTATGCAGATTATTTATCATAACTTATCTCATTCAGAAACATAAGAATATAATATATAAAAAAGGTAAAAAAACGTTCAGAAACATCGGGATATAAAAAGGTGATTCAGACTATTTTTGGTATGGCGATATTCAATTGATCAAATTTTAGTAGGATAAGAGGGGTAGTTCCAGTTGGCATTTGCTTGCAGCACAAGTCTATAGAACTTTGCTCAAGAGGGTTTTAGACATTCTAACTAGCAAATTAACAGACTAGAATATCCTCATCGTACATTGTTTTATTGCTGCTTGACCTCGAGCACTGTGATTACGGAGAATACTCATGATTGGATGGCAAATTAATATAATAAAATACCCTCATCATACATTGTATTGTTGCCTTTGACTCCGATCACTGTGGTTACGGAGAAAACTCACGATCGGAATGGTTATCCTGAGTTGATTGAGTATGTTGCAGACATATATTTATTGTCGAATACATGCACTTATCGCGTTTTAATCTCTATTCAATTATAAGGGAAGATTATTAAAACAAAAAAATTCGAGTAGCTCCTCTCCAAAGTCTGAGTTGGATATATTAAAATGGATCTGGTACGGTAGTCAAAACAACACGTATCTCATCAACACTATATTTTATTTTGGACAACAGATTAAAATGGATCTGGTATGGTAGTCGAAACAACACGTATCTTATGAACAGCATATTTTATTTTAGGCACAGGAAAGAACACCTGGCTTCCAGAAAAACCCTAGCAGATTCTCAGATAGTTTCTTATATAAAATCTGAGGTAACCGTATAATAACGTCATTCAGCTCTATGAATTGTAAACAGCCATAATGTTTCAAAATGTAACGTATGAATATTAAACAGCTATTCATTTGAGAAGGTATGAACTGTTTTTTAACTGGTGGAATGGGCAACTAGGCCGGGCGGGTTCCTACTTGCTTGACATTGTTGGACTAAGTGCAACACCTCTGAGAATTCATTTCATTGACTAACTGCCTCTCTGGGAATATGGGACTAACAGCCCAGCCCATTCAAGGTGATGTTGTTGGTTTGGAAATTTATTAACATTGGTAGGTTTTGGTTAACTGCCTCTTTGGGAATATGGGACTAACAGCCCAGTGCATTCAAGGTGATGTTGTTGGTTTGGAAATTTATTAACATCTGTAGGTTTTGGTGTAATGACAAACTTTAAAATGGTAACAGAGCCTTACCCAAGTTTAATTTTATCAGAGTTATTAGGGAGGGTGAGTGTTGGACTAACCTTTCCACCTTTGGGAATTTCATCTGGTGGACTAACCACCACCCTTGAAACATGAGACTAATCGCCCACTCAAAATGATATTGCTGGTTTGGAAATTTACCAACACCTATTGATTTTGATGTAATTGCAAATCTTAACAGACACATGGTTTCACATGGTTTATAGTTATCATTATAACTTCATCCCAAACACAACATATGGACTAGACTAGCTTTGAAAACCTCACAAGGAGTAACTTAACAATGTACTCTATCACTTATCACCAACCGCATATGGGCTAGACTAGCTTTGAAAACCTCACAAGGAGTAACTTAACAATGTACTCTATCACTTATCACCAACCGTTGTACACCCCTGGTGGCTATGATATGAACTGTAAATAGAAATTTCATTGAGGTTTTTAAATTATAATAAAAATTAAAATACAGCATTCATTTCTTGCATTGTTGCAAAAGATGAAAAAATTGTTAAAGTATCTTATTTGGAAAAGTGATCTTCGAAGAGCTTCTGCATCAATGCTTTGGATTTGGTCGGTTGTAAGTTATTTAATGAAAATCCTTACTTTAGCCTGGCATCTATGTGGTTCCTTAGCTTTTCTGTTTATTATGTATAAAACATTCCGCTCAGTGGCTCTTCAATTGATTCCGAATCTGGAAATGAGAAGAAAACTATTTGTCCACCGCATTTGATTCCATCGCTGTTGTTTTAAAACCCGATTTCCAGAATATCCAGCTGGTTATGCGTGCATCTGAAGCAATTATGTAAATCCCTCGGCCTCCGTGGCTAAACTTCAGTGCACCATTAAAGAAAAAAGAAAAGCACGAAAACATCCACGTATTTTACCAGATTGCATAAGCGATGTCAGGCTAATTCCGATTCTGAAGTGTGCTTCACGACAACAGTTTCGATTCGGCGTAGACTGGAATAGTTGGTCCATACATTGCCATCAAGATTTAAATCCTGATAATGCACAGAAATCATTGAATATTCCTGCACAGAGATCTGCATGGATATCCATATTATACTCTCGTTGGAAGAATGAAAGTGCAGCAGCATTTACAATAAAGTAGGTTAATATAGTTGTATGCTTCTGACAAGTACATGAGATTAAGTTGGAAATGACCCTACTTGTTAAACAATTTGCAAAAGAAGAATTTGCCCATAGCTTTTACTTGAAGTTCAATGATATTCCCAAAAGAGAAGGCAAGTTCAAATTCAAATCATATAGCTTTGACAATCGGACAGCCAAAACGAAGAAACATATAGTTGATAAATGGAGTTCATGATCACCATCGTGGTTAACATTACTTTGATATCGAGATAGAGGAGTGATATTTCATATAAATAGTCATAGAGATTATGGATCATAAACATATAGGCAGTCACCAATGTTTCTTTCAAGAATCTAGGGCCTTAAAATCATTCTTTAAATAAGAATGGGTATGTGCTTAATGATTTAAAAGTGAGTGATAATATCTTAAAAATATTTATAATTGTTAAAATTACATTAATAATTAAGATTTTTTTTTTTTTTTTATTGATGACACACAAGGTAAGTGGAGGGTAAAGTAAGTCTAGGGTTTCCAACAAGTGACTTCATATAAGGGAGTTCCTTAAGAGTACACTGTAATGAGGGACATTTAAAAATATTTTAAATTTTAAAATTATTTTGATGGGTTAATTGTTATTGAGAAGGTTGGTGAAAGTGAGACATTATTTTTAATTCAAGTTGTTTCATATTGTTGAGACATTAATATAGAATATAGAAGAAAAGGAATAATAAAAGGGGCAATGATATCTCTTTATTGCTCAACCAATAGTGGAGAAATGGTTACAAGTTTCATTGAAGCACTTCACCATCTTTTACATTTAAACATAAAATATGCAAGCATTTTTTCAGGCATATGGAAAGCCAAACATTTGAGAAACCAACCACGAATTGTAACTAGCAGGTATGTGTTGTCACCACCCAACAATCTCCACATTGACAAAAGTTTTCCTGATACCTCGCCCAAGAAATTCAATCATCACCTTTCCTACAAACCAAGAGAAGACAAAATCCACTGCAACTTCTCTAACAGTATTGACTACGTGAACATGTCTTCACAGTCTGTTCCAGTATGGACCACTCCACCTCCATCAATAACCTGTTTTAAAAAATGATGCCTTGTCCCTTTTTGATATGCTCGAAAGTTAGCCAAATGCACAACACTTTGACTACCACATGACACCTTATCCTGTACTTGTCCAAACTTACCCAATAGATCTTTGCATTGATATGAGACATAAAATGAGGTAGATCTCCTCTTGTCCAAATCTCATGAATCAACATAACCAAATACTAAGTGACTGCATCCACTCTAGGTGATACTCGTTCTTCTAAGATATCAAAGAAGCCATTTCCATGCTCTTTACCTAGTTTTTCCATGTGTCCACTGACAACACCAACTACATGTGAAATATTTGAACATTCCATCACAAAAATCAACCTTCTCATTGTATTAGCATATGGTACACGAGACATATAATCCTTTTTCTTCCTTACTATCAGGACATAAACTTGAAGAAAACTTAAAATGGAAAGCTAAAGAGATAGTTATTGGTTTCACAATGTTCATACTAAACGTCATCAATATCTTCTCCATAGACTTGTGACAACCATAGCTTACCATTTTTTCTGTCTGTGTATACTTCTATGCCCAAGATTTGTGTTTTTGCTTCTAGATCCTTCATCTAAAATAACATGACTAACTGAGTCTTTAACCTACTTATTTCAGTCATGATTTGCTTGCAACAAGAACATCATGAACATATAACACCAAGATAATGAATATGTCATTGAAACTTTTGAAGTAAACATAATGATCGTACTCATTTCTAGTAAAAACATTTCTCACCATGAAGGACCCAAACATCTTGTACCATTGCATAAGCACCTTTAGGCCATACAATGATTCCTTGAGTATGCAAACAAATCTCCCTTTACAATTCTAAACAAATTCTAATTGTTCCATGTACATATCTCTACTAATGATGATTTTGTGGGCAGTAGGATCCCACAATCTACATCCCTTAATTCCATCACCATAACCAAAAAAATATATACAACTTTGATCCCTTGACTGAATTCATCCAAGCCTACCAAGTGAGCCTTCACCCCTCACCTCCAGGATAATTTCAATGGAGTACCCTAATCCATTTTAAAGGCTTCATTACATGCAATCCATGGGCTCTAAAACCACGTGCTACAAAAAAACATGTTCTCGAAACCACGACTGTTGAACTACCAAGTTAATATTTCCTAACATCCCCCCCCCAAAAAAAACAAAACTTGACTTGGAGTTTCCCATGACCAAATTCAGCCAAACCTCCCTTAAATTCAAGGTATCTGGGAATACTGCATGCTCTTCCTATCACCTAGGTCCATGTCTAGAATTTATAGGTGAAATTCAAACCCAGGGTACGTATACCTAACTAGGTCTTACAGTTGTATGCCCAGGCCCCATTTACATATAATTAAATTTTTAACTCCACCTCAAACGTTTCATTTGCCATTTTCTCCATTCTTTGAACAAGGGAAATAACACTAGCATCATCATTGACATTGAAGAGAGAAATGGTGATATGTTTGGGAACATTGTAATTGTGACCCATCTTCCTGGAATGTTCTATAACCGCTTCAAACACAAACTTTCTTCCAAGAAAGAATGGAACATTTGTGGCAGACCTATCATACACCTCACCATCATTCCAAATGGCCCTCATTGCCTCCTGAGCTCAGTCGATAGTGACACCCAAAGACAAAAATCCCTCAGGAGGCCTCTCGTTGTCCTCTGCAATCAACCCCAACAATATATGATGACTTGCTAGCTCACCTTTTCCCAATGCCTTCGCCTACCTCTGCAAAAGAATCACAAACTTAATTTCCCTCTCTGTGAACCTCTCAAACACTGCAATAACAACAAGAGATATCCCTCTTTTCAGGCATTTTCTACCTTTCACTACCAACCCAAACTGCACTCTTGGACGAAACCCTCCTGGGTAGGGGGCTCTCAGGGGCCCAATTCTACCACCAATTGACACTTGGCTTTATCATATCGACACAAGGCTTATCTGTGACATATTCAACAATATTTTCGTCACCCACATAGAGGAGAAGAGCTCATAGACACGATAATGCTCGTCAATTCCATTCTCCTTCCTTTACTTACTACAAGGAAAAAATGAATTCAAGTACAATCCCCTTCCCATCTTCCCCTCTCCTCATGACATTCTCTGTGCTTTAAATCTTGTTCTCCTCTATGAATTCCTATCTTCTTACAAATCTACAAACGTTGTCCTCGATCCTCGAATATTTCTTCCTCGTGGACACAATCCCAATCTGGGACCCTCGGTTTTTCCTTTTCCTTGGAAACAAACAAAAACCATGTGAATGACCAAACCATACACTTTGATACCACTTGTTGGGATCGAGCTTGCAAAAACAAATTAATATAGAACGAAGAAAAAAACGAATAAAAAAGCAGACAACAAACACGAATAAAAAGGGGGAAATGATATATCTTTATCACTCAACCAATAGTGGAGAAATGGTTACAAGTCTCATTGAAACACCTCACAAACTTATACATTTAAACAAAAAAAATAAAAAGGGGGAAATGATATATCTTTATCGCTCAACCAATAGTGGAGAAATGGTTACAAGTCTCATTGAAACACCTCACAAACTTATACATTTAAACAAAAAAACGTGCAAGCATTTTTAAGGCATATGGAAAGCCAAACTCTTGAGAAACCAACCATATGTATTATCACCACCCAACACTTATGATATTTTTGTTTTATTGAAAATTTTAAATAAATTAGTGATTTAGTTGTTAACGTAAAACAATAAAATCTAATAAAATAATGAAAATAATAATTCATGATTTTAAAAATGTAAAAAAAATAAAAATTAATTAATTAATTTTTTTTCCTTTTAATATACCTATGGTCACGAGATTGGCCAATTAGAGCACTATGTGCTTTCTTCGTAATAATTATGTTGAAATTTAAGGTCATAATTACAACGATAATTACAAGATTTGTTAACCTAGAAGAGAATTACTAGACTCTAAAGAAATTTTAAAATTTGACATGGATTTTCTATCGAAACTTAAAAATAGAAAACATAAGCCTAAATTAAAGAATAATGTCTTTTTTTTATACGGGGGTCTGAATTCAATTCGGAATTTAACTTGGAAAATTAAATGATATATGTCACTTATGTAAAGCAAATGTCTAGTGGATGCGATATAACTTGCATAATCGAATTTGGCACTCATCCTAGACCATTTGATAAGAAACTTCACAATACCGCACTTGGAACCTGATATTGTATGAATGCACTATACATAGAGAACCCTTGTTTTGTTGTTCATGTTAACTCATGACATATATTGCAATCATAATATATTGTAATTATTGTAATTATTTCTAGTAGTTTTTTCATTCCAAAACTCTTTAGTTGCAAAGTTTTATTTTCATATTTTTTAATATTAAACGGAATGGTATTGGAAAGTTTTCATAATTAGAAAATAATCATTTAAAAGAGGTTTTTGTGGGAATGTTGTTTGTAGAAATTTGGGTCTAACTTGGGTCGTAAATTAATTCAGAGTTAATAGAAAAAAACAAAAAATATATATCTATTATTTGTTATATGTATGTTCAATACAATATGATGTCCAGTATAAATAACAATTGGAAGAGGCCCAACATTAGCAAATGATATTTATGACAATTGGGTAGATACGGATGCCTACGTGAGCTTGTAGCTAATACTAGTTTCCTACAAAGAACACTGACACCCCCCTTAATTGAAACATAGTGAGTAAACATAAGAAAAAATTGAGTCCTGACAACAAGACCTTATTAGGTAGTCAAGTACAAAATAGAATCTCACAAATGGAGAAAAGGAGAAAAAACCATAGGAAAGAAAACCCTCTCCAAAAGAGAGAAAGATGCTAGTGTTGAAAAGGGAATTGGAGCTTAAATTGAAGATCTCATAGTGATGCATTGAATGAAAAGAACAAGAGACCCATGGAGGTTGAAAGCTCCAATCAAGATGTATGATCAAAACTTTGAAGAGGAGATCCAAGTAACCTTAATGATCTTGGTTGAAGCCTGAAGTAGAAGAGATTAAATTACATAGGTATGCAAATTGAAAACACTGACAATCACCACATAAATGATTCAAAAAAATAGGTATTGTTGAGGAACCAAAGGCTTCAAACATAAGAAACAAGCATCAACCTTCAAATAAACAATCAGGCTTGCAATTGTTGAAGGTCCAATAGGGAGTATGGCCAAAAATTTAAAGAGGGATAGGTAACTCCAAGCTATCAACACTGTCAAAGATTCATGTAGATGTCCAAACAACAAATTTCAAACTTTTCAAGAAAGAGATCAATCCTTTGAAATGACTCCTAACTCAAAAAAAACATGATCAGGTACTCATGTACAATCAACAAAATCTTCATAAAATGAGTTTCCTTATGAACATCAATCCATCTCGTCGGAGTGCTTGGGTCACTAGCCACTACAACTGCTGAGTCAAAATAGGAATCAATGCTCGATACAAGACTCACTCTTAAAAAATAATTAATGTCAAACAAAATGGGGAAGCATAAAGAATCACTCAAGGAAGAATTGCACACCATCCCCCACAATGCTGAAATAGGTGGTCGTAGATGATGGAAATGGATGTCACAAATGATGATGAAGTATGGAGGTGCTAGTTGAACGTGACATCAATGTTGAACAACCATGCAAAAAAAACTCCAAAGTGGCTTGATCCAAGGCTCACAAAACAAGGATGGTCATGGAGATAAACACCAGGTGACACTCTAAGAATATTTGCACAAGTGGCCCAAAATACATTAAAGGTGCAAGAAAGAGGTACCAAAAAACAAACCATCATGGAAAAAAATACTCAATATGGGTCTCGGAAAACAAGACCATGATAGATACCCATGTACAATTGGGAATCAATTCTCTTAATTTATCCAACTAGTGAGAAAAAACAAGAATATAAAAAAGGCATCAAATGTGTCGTGCAACCAAATCATTGGAAGAGAGTGGAACACTCTTCTCAATGCTAAAACAAAAAATGAAGGATTCATTGAAAACTTAAGGAAAAAAATTACCAATAACCTCCAAAATACAATAAAGTGGCAAATAATTATGCCATAAACCTCCAAAAACACAAACTCCTTCACATATAAATAAGAATTTGTTTGAATGGACAAATACAATAGCCAATGGAATTGAACCCAAGCTCCTCCCTCAACCACAAATCCACGTGCCAATGGCCCCTCCATATCCACTTGACAAAAATGGAACCATAAAAATATTAAGCCCATGAGAATGGAATCTATAGGGTCAAGAAAATTGACATATCCATAGCCAAGGTAGAGATGGGTCATGCTATCACAACATACTCAAACTGTAACATCCTCGAGTTTAATTCCCGTGAATTATAATGCAATGGTATAAATGTGAATTAGGCTTGTGTGTTGATGTGTTAAGGCGAATATTTTGTATTGATTTAATGTGGCTGAGGGTCGAATTGCATATTATGAACATTGAAATAATTAATAAAAGTAATAATCATTGACTGCGATATTCATATGAAAGGGATGAAGAATGATCGGGGGCTAAGATTCCACAAGAGAGAGGGGTCCAAGGGGGGATTATTCATGGGTATTAATCCAACCCACATTCCTGAATTATTATCACTATGTAAACCTTCTATTTTCTAATCGAATGTATGAGAAGCCAATCATTTAACTCATGTAAGAGGGTGGGTGTGAGTAGTCACATCCCATAGTTATTGGAGAGTATGTGCTAAGGTATAATCATCTTTGGGAAGAGTGAGAGTCAAGCAAGCAAGGGATAAGAAGGAAATTCATATGTAGAATAGGGATAGTTTTTACATGCAAATTTTGGGAAGAAAAGGGAGGGCTAAGTGTTGTGAAGAGAACCAACCATGTTGTGCATGAAGGAAACCATTGTTGGGTTGTGGTTATGTTGGAAAATAGGCATGTGTACCTGTAAATCGGGTTGTAATATTGTAGTGCATTTTCCTATTGAGGAAATGTCTCAAGATCCTTGTGAATGATGTTGTGAGAACTCCTAAAGCAACTGAAAGTTCCTAGATCCTAGATGAGGAATTCCTGGCTGACCAAGTGCACTAGAAACCCCGATAAATGAATGATACATCCTAAGGGACTGTGCAGTGAAGGGTGTACATTCCTTGGGTAGTGCAAGTTGTGGGGAAGAGAGAGTTGGAGGATTAGAACTATTGCGGGAGTAGAACCTCGGTTTTGGGGTTGTTTTTTGTGGAGAGTGGTGTTAATATTATGGTAGCTTCGGGAGGTATGAACCTCTATGATGACCTATGACGAGATTAGAATCCTCCGAAAGGAAGAAAAGAATTGAAGGAAACCCTAGACAGGTTGTCGGCTGAACAAATATATTTATATTGAATTTATTGATGCCCAGAAGGAGAAGTCGGCCCAGTTAGACTGGTCAGGTCGGCCCCAGTTAGACTGGCCAGTCCACTAAATAGGCATGTAAAATTGTGAATGGGTTGTAATATTGTAGTGCATTTTCCTATTGAGGAAATGTCTCAAGATCCTTGTGAATGATGTTGTGAGAACTCCTAAAGCAACCGAAAGTTCTTGGATCCCAGATGAGGAATTCCCATCAATTGGGCGCACTAGAAACCCCGATAAATGAATGATACATCCTAAGGGACTGTAAAGAAGGGTGTACATCTTTGGGTTGTGCAAGTTGTGGGAAGAGAGTTGAGGAACCATTATGAGAACTTTCATGGGTTATCAGGAGCGGTGTCATTTGATAGTGGTAGCTTCTGGATGTTAAACCCTATGATGACCTTATGATCTAGATTAGAATCTAAAGGAAGAAAAAGAATTGAAGGAAACCCTATCGTGTTGTCACTAACAAACATTTATATCGAATTCATTGATGCCCGTGAAGGGATAGTCGCCCAAGAAATCGTAGCCCGCCCCGACCGCCACCCACTATAAATACGGCGCCACTCTCATTATTACACATTCTCGTAATTGCGGTGAGCCGCAGCGACCGCAGTTGCGCTGGTAATGCCCCCGGAAAGTGCGTGCTAGTTCTGGGATCATCTGTTCACTTTTGTTTCTATTCTTTTGCTTGGTGTATAGCCTCTTCGCTATAGATTGCAGCCGCACTTCTCATTAAGTCAAGGTGCCTGAGGGTGGCTTAAGGCCCGGCGACGAGGGGTATCGCCGCGGGTTAAACGGTGCTGGTCAATCCTTTTGCTATATTCAATTGTGTTATGGGCCCACACACTTTCCATAATCGGCCAGCCTAAAACCGGAAGGGAAACATAACCCGCCTAGGTGGTTTGACTAATATAACCGCTTAGCATTAGCAAGAGCAGGTTCCAAAGAACTGCAACTAGGGCTACTAGCAGAAGCGCTGCGTAAACCCTAATTCTCGATTCGCACTTGTGATGGAGCATCTTCGAGAAGATATCCATGCTACTCTAACTCGCGACCTATTGACTCTTCGCTAAAGAGAGAAAAGACGTAGCTGGCTTTTGGATCAAGGTACGACCAGCTATCGGCCAAATGGTGCATACGTGCTAAAACAATCGCCTCTTACATTACTCAGTACTTACCTGGACAATTGAATATGATTTGTGGATAATCGACAGTGGATCTTGTAGGAATATGATGGGAGATCAAGATAGACTCTCGATCTAAATGAGAGAAAGACATAATACAAAGTGGATCTTGGAGATGTTACCCCGTCGAAGGATTCGGACAAGCCTCAATCAAATTGGAATCGGTAATCATGTTCACTTTGGGCAATGTCTTATATGTACCTATTTAGAAAAGAATTTGTATCAATATCATGCTTTAGAAGACAAAGGAAACCAATAGCCTTCATAGATGAAAAAGGTGTTATCAAGGCATAAAGATTCCAACATAGAAGATGCGGTGCTTACAAGTCGTGAAGGAATCTATATAGACTACTAGAACGAAATTTGAAGAAGCCCTAGTACATGATGAAGTTAACCCTAATGAAATTTGGCATAAAAGGTAAGCTCATATCAATTATCGTACCTTTCCTGGAATATTTACCGGCGATACCAAAATCAAGTTCGCCACATGAGGGAATTTAGATGTGCCCTCGGAAGAACATTAAGAAGTTCATTCCCAAGCAAGAATAACATATCTGGGTATCCCAGATCTAATATTACCTCCAGACGTCATTCACCTTTAGGAGGAGTTACCCCTACTACTATAACATTCATAGATGACTATCTCCTGCTGAAGACGTGGTTGAAAATTCCATCAAATCTAAAGATGAAGTACTCAACAAGTTCCAAGAATTCAAGGCGTAATAAAGAACCTACGAACAAGAAGATCAAGATATTAAAAACAGATAATGAGGAGGGAAGCACCTCGAAGAGTTCGCGATTGGGAAATCGCTAGGGATGGAGAGGGAGCTAATTGTTCCTCATAATCCTCAAATAAAACAAGCAGCGTAAAGAAAGAAATGCATTCATATCTGGCAAACAAGAAAAGCTCCCTATTGAAATCCATCATTATTCGTCCAGGTTTCTATGGGAGGAAGAAGTAATGACTAATTCATATAATGCGAGCTACAAACGTAAGCCCCATCACATATTGAAGGACATGACACCGTATGAAGTTACTCTCGTGTAAGAAACCTAACATAACTTAAGAATATTTGGATGTCGAGTTTATTCTCATATTTCCAAAGATAAAAGAAATAAACTAGAACCCTCAGAAAGATGGGATATTGTAGGATATAGTGATTCAATCAAAGCCTACAGAATATATGGCATTCCGCATCAACAATATGTAGCGCGTACCAAATATCTTCAATGGTAGAAAGAATGGCCTTCGAACTATATTGAAGCAAACTATAGAAGGTAAGAAGAAATTGAAGAACTAAAATAACGAAAAGGATCAACATTCTCACATATATCCATAGGATGATCAGGTTGATCATCCTATGGAGATATGTGAGAACGCTAATCTAGATAATATTCCAAAGAACAAGAAAAGACCATCTTAGCTTGAAGCCACCTTACAAGACAAAGAAAGAATCAAGGTTCCAGAAAAAACATCCAGGAAGAGTAAAGACCGAAAGATTCCTTCAAGAAAAAGCATACATGATAAAGCTCCTAGATGAAGAACCTAACACATCTGAAGAAGCAGTTCAAAAAGGAACAATGGAGTTATTATGGCGGAAGAACACCAGCCCATTATGAGAAATGAAGTATATTAAATTGTAATTCGCATTCCAAGGAAAATCAGTTGTAACTTCAAATGTGGTATACAAGATCAAACATGCGCAGACGGAAGGATAAATATAAGGCAAGATTCGGTGGCTAGAGGATTCTCCCCGAAGGAGGGAGAAGACTATGACGAACCTTTGCCCCAGTGGCAAGATATACCTCCATCGTAATTATATCTCTTGTCATTCGGTTGGAATCTACAATCGATGATACCAAAGACAACCTTTCAACCGAGCCATCGAAGAAGAAGGCATATATATTGAACAACCTCATGATCTCGGAAAATACCCAGAGACACCTGCGTTTGCAGACCTAAGAAAGATCTATATGGACTCAAGCAAGTCTAAGGGCTTGGTGGCGCCGTGATGGATACAACATTCTAACCAAACTTGGTTTTTCCAAGAGTCATGCGGATCCAAACCTTTACTACAAAGTCGTGGACAATGCACCGATAATTCTACTACTATATGTTGAAGATATTCATACTGTGTGAAGAATCTCTAATCATTCAAGCAAGAAGGATTCCCGACTTCGATATGAAAGATCTAGGTCCTACACCATTACTTGGGATCAGGAAGTATGGCGTATGCGCAGGAAGCATTCCTCGACAAGGAAACACGCAATGAAGACTTGTTTGGAATGATGGACTGTAAATTTATGGACACTCCTATGAATGCGATATAAGAAAAGTGAAAGTCCCGATTCCGATCCAAGAGTGATCCATCTCTATATCGACAAATTTAATTGATCATTGATGTATTTGTAACACTCAACCGTGACATTTGCTTGGTCAGAATACATTAAGTCAGCCTGGAACCCAAACATGAGAATTGAATAACTTCAAATCACGTTCTAAGATATATTCGTGGGACGTAAAACTATGGTTTAAGATATACCGCAGATCCGAACGATATTCAACTTTGACCGCGACTCGATTAAGGGTGAAGTGCGCATAATACGACATGTTTCTGTAATTTCATTCACCATGATAATTCCTGGAGCAAAGTAGAAAGCGCAAGTCTGGCTGCGACTTTGCACAACAAAAGCGAGTATATGGCAGCCCGGTGGAAGCATGCACGTAGTTGTGGGCTATTACAGTTAATATCGACGATTTGATCGTGACCGTGACCCACTAATTATATATTGCGATAATCGAGTTGTATAATATTATCCGGAAAGCATCCAAAGATTTCATGAAAGGTCTAAGGACATTGAGATCAAATACTAATTTAGTCGAGATAAATCTGTGAAGGAGGTATCTATCCCCACCGAGTTAAACAACAACATCCCCGACAAAGCCTCTTTCCAAAATCAAGTTTGTATATTTCCAAAAGAAGACAAGGATCGTGGAAATAACTCCCTAAACTGAAAGGGAAGATTCTCCAAAATAGAAGAAGGTACAAAAACATGTATTTTTGTAATTGAAATAACTATCCAGTTAGGAGGGAGAATTGAAATGTTATTTATTTTGTAAAGTCCGTATTGACGATGCTTTCCAGCTCGAAGTGGATCGTAGATTTTATGATCTGACAAGGTTCCCATTGTAGTTAACATGGGAAGCGACCGGGTTGGTCGATTTATCATAGACAACCACTTCCCATTTATGGGGAGTGGTCTGTGATGTTTCATTCTCTTGGCAGCCACTGAAGTTGGTCATAGAAGGTCACTGCGCCATATTCTTCGTCTGGCCAATTGTAGCAGCCAAGAATCAGTCCGCTTGGAGGTTGATGCAGACAAACATTCCCTCGAGGGCACTCATTCTTCCAAAGTTACACTTGTTTAGTGTCTTATAGCCCAGGGTGGGGAATGTCTGCATTCCTCGAGGAAGACTCATTCTCTCCGTGACTACACCTTGTTTGGTGCTCCAGGAATGGCCCGTATGGGAGTAGTCCAGCTCGCTAATCGGACAATTATTCTCGAGGGCGCACTCATTCTCCGTAAAGCCACCTTTGTTTGGTGTCGGCTGAATGCATACAGGGAATAGTCCGGTGACGTCATTCCTTAGGGCGCACTCAGTCTCCAAAGCCACACTTTGTTGAAGCGGCTCCGAGGAACACGCCCGTGGTAAGGAATGGTCCACATTTCTCGTAGGGCACACTTCCATTTTCTCCGTTACACCTTTGTTTGGTGTCTAAGAATGGGCCCGTGGTGGAAATGATCCGTGTCTGTAAATCAAAACAATCCTTCTTCCTGGTTGAGAAGAAAAGGGCAGATAAACTGCTGATATTCATTTAGGGCGCACATTCTTCGCACCCGCCGCATGTGAGTGAAAGCATTGGCCTACATGATTCATTATTACAGCTATATACCGAGGGCATAATTCTTCGATCTCTGCCGTGACGAGCGAAAGACTGGCCCGCTTGATCCGGGCCAGCTTTATGATAACATTGTCTCTATGCGTGACGAAGACCACTGCAGGGCGAATTCTTTCTCGCATCTCACAGATGTGGAGTGAAAGATTGGCCCAGATGATACGCTGTTTATCATAAACATTGCTCTATATGTGCTGTTTTATGAAGGACACGGTGAAATGGTCCACAAAAAGTCTAAGTTAGTTGTGTACCATCGAATAGACACAGGTTCTATAAGATATATTGCACCGCTTAAGGAGATAACATCCAAATATAATAATGACAGGTGCTCAGGAAAGTACTTGAATGTCCGGCGAAGTTATGACAGGTGCTCGTGGTGCTACCAGTTGAATGGTCTGTTGTGCTCAAGACCATACCTCCCTAGCTAGGAGGGAGTGTTAATATTATGGTAGCTTCGGGAGGTATGAACCTCTATGATGACCTATGACGAGATTAGAATCCTCTGGAAGGAAGCAAAGAATTGAAGGAAACCCTAGACAGGTTGTCGGATGAATAAATATATTTATATTGAATTTATTGATGCCCAGAAGGAGAAGTCGGCCCAGTTAGATTGGTCAGGTCGGTCCCAGTTAGACTGGCCAGTCCACTATAAATACAGGGCACCAGTTTCATTATTACACACTCTTAGAATTGCAGAGCCAGTTGTGCGCACTGCAGTTGGCAGTTTTGTGCACAGGTCTCTGGGGAAAGTGGTGCGCTAGTTCTGGGTGGGATAATATGTTCAGTTTTGTTTCTATTCTTTTGCTTGGTGCATTTAGCCTCTCTTGGCTATATATTGCATGCATAATTCTCTTCTCGATCAAGGTCAAGGTGCTCGGAGGGTGGCTTAAGGCTTGTGGTTGGGAGACGAGGGTATCGTCGTGGTTAAATGAGCACAATCCTTTATATTCTAACAAGTGGACAACCAGAGGGTTAGATCTCCTTGTGGACTCATAGCCTTAGCTCAAGGGTGGTCTGTTGTTGAAATTTGGAGCAACAGATCCTATAGTTGGGAGGTTCATCCTTTGTACGCAACCAATTGGTTATTTGTAAACATATAAGTGTTTTATGTTATGTTCTAATATTATTTCCAATGTGTAAATGTTTTATATGAATGTTTTGTGTTGTTGTCTACTTGAAAATTTGCATTCATGTTTAATATATGTTTTTATATGCATTTAGAACCGTGGTATCAATCAAATGGTTAAATCTATGTGTGATCTGTAGCTGATAGGCTACAATAATTTATTTAGCAGTAAATCATAAATATTTAATGAGTTTCCATGTGTAATGTTGCTATGTTGGGAGTTGGGTACGTTACAAAGTGGTATCATAGCTTCTGGTTCAAACA
This sequence comes from Picea sitchensis, assembly GCA_010110895.2. NCBI lineage: Eukaryota > Viridiplantae > Streptophyta > Pinopsida > Pinales > Pinaceae > Picea > Picea sitchensis. The sequence continues at coordinate 597,074 of SNQJ01S0002535.1, read as the reverse complement.
TCGTGCTTGTATGGGCCAAGGTGACTGTGAATTGGTGAAATTTGTTGTTGTAAACTTGTCTATGATAGATTTGGGGAAAATCAAAGAAAAATAAGAGAGAAATCCCCAAATTCGTTAGTAAATTCAAAGTAAAATTCCTTAGAAAAGTTAAAGAGATGATTTGGGGTGTAAATCTGCAAGTTGTAGAGTTGAATTCAACCTCAAAGGTAAAATATCTGAGTTTTAATGGTTGATGTAGCGTTGGGAAGATTTCAGAGAATCGACAGATGAGATCACATTTGATCATGAGATCACATTTGATCATGAGATCAACGACTTAGATTCATTGAGATAAATTTAAAATTTTTATAAGGTTTGGTCATTTGAAAGGTTGATCAAATCAATGATTAACATTTGTTTTCGACTGATTGGTGAAGTTGGAGAATTGACGACTAAGATTCATTTTCGGTCGTTGGAAGGTTGGGGCTGATTAACGACCAAGATTCATTTTGGGGGTTTTCGAAATAGATCATATCTATGTTCAAGGTTCACTGGTAGAGTTGGGCGAATTTAGATGAATTAACGGTTCAGATCATTTCGATTGGGAGATCAATGGTCCAGATGAGTCAGAGAAATGTCAAATTTGTTTTAATTGTTAAAGTTCACCAGGAGAAACCAAAGACAACCAAGGGTCGAGTGAGTTGAAATGGAGAAGAGTTTGGTTTGGCCAGAAGACATCTATGATCGTTTATGGATGATGGGTCGATGGTCGGGCATCGACCGAATCCAGCAAAGTATTTCCAATTGTCAACGAAAATTGTCGATCGTCGATGGGTCGATGGTCGGTTGTCATCTAGATTCGAAAAAGTATTTTGAATTAAGAAAGAGGAATCACCGATGGGTCTATGAGTCAATGGTTGAGCATTTTCAAAATTTGGTAATGTGTTCAAGTCATCCAAGAGAAATGGTCGATGGTCGATGAAGGAAAGAGGGTGATGATGTGTCATGCCACATCCACATGTTGTGACATGTCATCTAAGATGAAACCTCAAGATGATTTTTCATTCAACATCAGCATGTACATGTCATGTCAAATAAAATATCTCATGGAGATCTTTCCACTGAGCTAAATTGTTCACAAAACAGAGCTTGTATGAGAAAGTTACAGCCAAAACAATAAGGGTACAATTTTGGCACACAATTATTTCTAGAAGGCATAAATCCTTGCTCAAAAGTTCATTTAGGGCACTGAAGTAGTCGATGGGAATATTATGACCAATATAATCTAGTGGTGGAGTTATATTTGGGTTATGGGTACCTGAAAATGCATAGGAAGGGAAATAAGACGCTTGTAGCATACATGGATAAATTGGGTAAAATAACCTAAACTTGTTCGGACCATAACTTTCAGCTCAGAGCTCATATTGGATAAAATGAATAGTTGTTGGAAAGGTATTGAGGAGGAGAAGAAATTTACCAACCCAAACATTTTATTTGGGTGCTAAAAGTTTTCCATAAATTTATAAATATATTTTTGTAGCAGTAAATGAGTGGAGAACTACAACATGCGGATGTTGTAGTTTTTCACTAAGAACTCAGATTGAGGCATGAGTACAATCATCAAAGAGATGTATCAGAGATGAATGCATCTAAGGAATCAGATTTTTTATTTGGTGCATTTTTTCCTTCATAAATTGAGATAAAGAATAACCTGTAGCATTAATTGAAAAAATCCCTATACTATGCATAATTCTAACAAAAATGGTTGCTTGCACATGGTGCAAAATTAGAGATATAATTAGATAAATTCAAGCATTGGATTGAATATTAGAGTAATGGAAACATGAAAGATCTTGTAGAAGATGTTTGAGGCAATAAAGAGCTATAGGAAAAGTAACTAAAAGTGGAATTGGATTCCAAGAACCATGTAATTACGCAATGTGAATATTTTTCCAAATAGTGTCAAAGTTTGGAGAAACCCTCCCAAGCAATAGAGGTGAGTGCCAAAGGTGATTGTAGTGTAAGGAAGAGTGTAGATTCTCAGGAAAGTGCCTATTCATAAGCCTAGAAATATACTTGAAGTGTGATATTTTGACACATAAAGAGAGGCTACACTTACTAACAAGGCATTGTTATTAAGCAGAAGAGCACTCTGCAGAGAGTGTTGTGTGAAAAAACTTTCTAGAAAGAGGATAAGATTACATAATTGAGCATTGTGTCGGTCTATTCTATATTAATTCTAGGGTCCGTAGGATACGAAATCAGTTCTATTTTGTACAGTCGGTTGAAGCATCAAAGAGTTACAAAAGGAAGGTGCAGGGCTACAGGGAAGGTGATGAAAGATTGATCCAAAAATGATAGGTTTTACTGACAAATTACAAGTTCAGTTTTAATGTACTTTATGCATTAGATCTATAAGAATGTGAAACACATAAAACTCTATAACTTGTTGCGTAATTATAATTATGACTTATACTTGATGCTCATAAGTGATTAAAGAGTTCATCCATCATAAACCATGTTGCAAAATAATAGAATATAACAAAAAACAAGAAAGATAAGTAGACACAAGAACTTGTTAACAGAGTTCACCAATCTTTGGCTACGTCTCCAGGCCCGCTTCCAAGTGGAGGACCTTTTTATTGCTCTTCAAATGCTCAATTTCTCTTTACATTGGCTCTTTGTTGTCACAAAAGAATTCTAATCTATTGTACAAGACCTCCTTGTTCAAATACATACAAGCCTCAACAATATCCTCTCAAAACATGACTTAATCCCTCTCAAAACATGAGAAATGGGAAAATTACACAAGCTGCTCCTCAAAATCCCTGCATCAAAAAGATATCTCTCAAGCTAAAAAATCCTCGTTTATATAGTTTTTTAGCCCCAACAAGAGAATCCCAACTTCCCCTGAAGATCTGGCCTCCTTTTGGGATCAAATCCCCCTCCAAATGGCCAAGAAATCCTAAAAAATACATATTCTAGGCAAAACTTTAGGAAAATAACCCATTTTTATCAAAAATACATAGAGTAGCCCCCTTTGGATTGGCACGTGCCCCTTTGAATTGGTCACATGAGCTACATATGGCCAAGTGCCAGCCTAAAGGGATCTGTGCTTTCCTTAAACTGATTTGAGCTCCTGGATTCAGGGCACATAGCACGTGACCTCAGTCTAGAAGGAAAACCTTGCACGCCTTTGTAGGGATAGGCCCCAGTCTCGTGGGAACACCTGATATCCAAGGGCTAGCGCTTATCCAACTCCCCATGATCAAATGCCTCTTGGCTCTATGGAGAGGTCATATGGTGTGTCGAGGGCTAGGGCTAGGCCCAACCCATTCCTTCGTTCGAATACACATTAACTAAAACTTAAATATAAGTTTTGGCATATAGTTTACAAGTAACAAAGGTGGGCGGGTTTGCTAGCCCAACACTTCCAATCCGTAGCCTAGTGTGAGGTCTCGTGGTTGAAACTCATGAGTTACACAAGTTTTTAATATATCCACTAGCCAACGACGGGGTGCCACGTGGCAGCCCACGCCTGGGCCACATGGCACCTCCACATTAACTCAACCATATGCCATGTAACAAGCTTCTATTGGTCCACGCTTGCATCACCTGCCCAATCAGTTGTGCTGCCAAATGTCACCATATTCTTCTGCCATGTCAACATGAAGATGCCATGATGACGCCAGCATTGACTTTTTGCTAGTTTGACTGTTGACTTTTTACCTGTTTGAGAATCTGATCAGAGTGTTATAACTCTCGCATACTTAGCCCGTTTGAGAAAGTAAATATATGGAAGAAATCAGTGTGACGATACAGTCACAATGAAATTGGTTTCATTCAATTTCGAGAACTTTCATTTTTGAGCATTTTCTGGACCCGAGGAGCCTCTTGGATCATTCCTCCCCACTTGGAAGATTTTGAACCACCAAAAGTCTAGTTTTACTCAGGTAAGAAGTGAGGGTACTGCCTCCCCACTTGTTCTGTATCATTCATCCTTTCTTCTGGGACAATGATCAACTGACTAATCACAACAAACATAAAAACTGAGATAACATTGTTTATCAAAGTAATCATCCCATTTATTGAACAATCATCTACATTCTTTGTCGCATTTAGCATCCATACACCACTGAATAGCAACAAACTAAACAACAATACTGAATATGTGAATGAGAATGAAAAAACATGCTTCCTCTTATGATCAGGAACAATAATCAAAGTATGCAGTTGAACCTCATGTTGTACTTCTTGTGACACTTCATTATTGTTCGAAACATACTGAACCATCTCATGTTTAGCATCACTAACTTTCTGATTTGTTACAAACATAAGTGTTAAAATTTTGCTGGCATTTACCATTCTTTTTAACTTCCCTGTAGTTGCAAACGATCTATCAGTTTTTATGTGATGAGCACGAACAATGTACTCTTTCCCATCTTTCTTGAAGCAATATTTATTTTCCTCCCTGTAGAATATGGATTTTCTATCATAAAGGTATGGGCTTCCCAGGACAATTCCACATTTGTCCAGTGGCACTATAAAAATCTCTACTTCATCAACATAATTAGAAGTGATTGCAAACTTAATTTTACATTGTTTGGTTACTTGCAAATTATTATCACCACATATCCATCCCAATGGATATGGTCTAGGATGTGGCTTAGTTTCATGTCAAAAATTATTTATAACCTCTTCACTGATTAGATTGGCTTGTGATCGACTATCTACAAGAGTATCAACTTTAGCATTATTTGTTATGACCCTTATGTGGAAAAGTTCACTCCTTTTACAGTCATCATTTACTACATCTAAATTAGAAGAGCTAGTACTTGCAACATAATTTATACCTCAGATTCCCATTTCTACAATTTGTTTCTCATCACCAGAGTCTGATCCCAGATCTACTTGAATTGTTGCAGTTGTGGTATTATTTCTCCCTTGATTGGCATACTTCTTTGGATTCAACTTAGGATGTAATATCCAACAATGATCTTCATCATGGCCTACCTTCTTGCAATGCTTGCAAGTAGGCTTCTCCTTTCTTATTGTGGCCATATTCTTCTCTTTCTCTTTTCTTTTCCCTGAATCCTTTCCTTTCCAGGTATCTGTAGAAAAACTATCACCAACATTCCCTTTACTCGATTCAATGTGAATGGCTTGTACACATACTTCATCAAAGTTAGAAGGATTTAACATAAGAATAGTGTGCTTGAGATAAGAATGTAAACCACCAATATATTTTAAGAGTGTCTCTTGTGTATATAAAGGAATACCCAAATTTAATGCTTTCTTAAGAAATGTTTGAGTATATTATTGTACACTTTGACCTCTAGCTTGCCTTAAACTTTGCCAATTCATCATTTCTTATTGCATGTATGCTAATGGATAAAACTGTTTCTTCAAAGCAATGATAAAATCATTCCAGGAAGAGATTTTTTTACCATTTTTCTTGAGATCATATTGTTGGACACACCTACCACACTTAGAGGGGGGGGTGAATGAGTGCAGGGCTCTTTTTCCCAAAACTTCCCTCTTGCATAAAAACTCATCAATTCGCATTCAACATTTATTCATTACCTATTGTTGTCATTTATAACTAGTTAGATGTGAGCACATATCAACAACATATATCAACAATATATCATCAACAAGTCATCACCACAATGAACACAAAGAACACAAGATGTATGTACAATTTTCTTTTTATTACGGAGTACAATCCTTGGGGTTTATCAACAACAACTGAATAGAGTACACATCTACAAGAGCACCAACTCTATATGCAAGACTCAACTTACATTCTCAACACCAACTGAGATGAGGAAACAATCCTCAATAGATATCAATTTGTCAACAGGTACGCGACCTGTCAGTAGTGCAGCCCACGTGTGCACGCGCCCTGGCTCACTACAACCTGCTTGTGAACGCGACCAGTGTATCATGCAACAAGCGTATGCTTCTAAGCAACTAGGGTTTTTCTTTTCTTCACATGCTCAAATCCTCTGCAACCTACAATCACTTTCTCTTCTGTCTTCCACTGTCCAAACTGACCCACAGCCAGTCACAACACATACAAGCTCTCC
>SNQJ01S0002535.1:535073-583844 GCA_010110895.2 Picea sitchensis | reverse complement strand
CGAGCTATCACACGCCTAAAACGGAGATCGTATGCAAAAGTTATGACCCCGGGAAGTTGATGCACCAACTTACCCAAACGGGGCCCACATGACTTTTGGCGCTTCATCTCCTAGGGTTAGGTTTTTGGATGTCTAGGAATTTTTGCATTCCTGATTATTGTAAAAAGACCTCTAGAGCCTCATTGTAACCATCTTCTTGCGAATGCGTGTAGCCATCACATCTCTTCTCAGAGATAAGCTGCCACCATTCTAGCGAGTCTTTCACTCTGTATTTTTACAGTCTCTGTACATTTCTTTGATTAATAGAAATCATGCATTACTGTATATCTGTGTTTATGGTTGCATCTCTGATACATTTATGTTGTATTATTGAATATCTGCAATATCTCTGTGCATTTATTTATTATATCTCCGCTCTCATTTCATGTCGAAAATAATCCGGAATTGGGAAAGAAGCAAGAGAATAGTAGTTTGTATTGTGACAACAAGAGTTCCATTCATATTGCAAATAACCCATCCCTCCATTCGAAGACTAAGAATATACAATTGAGGTACCATTTCATAAGATCTGTTTTGGAAGATGGACATTTGAAGTTGGAAAAGATACACACTAGACAAAATCCTGCAAACATGTTAACAAAAGGAGTAACAAAGGAGAAACTGAGTTCCTTCTCAATTTTAGTTGGTATTCAAGCATGAAGGTGAAGATGAGAATTTTTCCAGGTCTAAGAAGGATGATAGTCCATAAAATACAACAGCGGTGGAGTTGTTGAGATCAATCTCCAAATGGGAGATTGTTGGTTGTGGAGCTTGATTATCTTCCTGATTCAGAGGCCTTTGTTTTAAGCTGTGTTTATACCCCATGAAGACTTTACAGCCCAAAAGAATGTACACTCCTCCACACGGGGGAGTGCACAGGGGGATTTCCATGTAAATGTATATTGTAATTTCATAGTAAATCTAAACCATTCATTATAAGATTGCAGATACGATGGTAGAAGTTATGTTATGGTTTTTTACCCTAGAAGGAAACCCTCTTTTATGAGGGAAATGTATTGTGGCTATGTATCATTGTGAATATTGTATTCTGAGTGAAGAGACTGTGAGAGATAGAAGAGGAAGTTACAATGAGTGTGTTGTAGGTTGTATCCCTTCATTGGTTGGATAATAATAAAGGAAGGAATTCAAAATTTATCTGGTGGATGTAGCCCACACTGGGTGAACCATGTAAATCTGTGTCTCTATTATATTGTGTATATTATGTTTTTTATTTATGAATTTGTTTTATTTTATTGCTCCATGATCCTGTTTTTTCTAACACTTTCTATCGGGATTTACTTCACATGTTAGGGACCTAACCTCCCTAACCCCTCACGTAGGTATAATAATATATTTCCATGTAATAAGTCAAATGTAAGAAGACCTAATATAAGCTTCCACTTCTAGAAGGATCTTCCTCTAGATTATTCTTTTGGATAGACAGATTTAGTATAAATAGGAGTAGAGAGTATGAGAATTTTATTTTTAGATATTATTGTAATAGAGCTCTACTCTGTTGGAGGTTTCCCCCTGGAAGAGGCAAGTGAACATTTCTATGATTAATCAAGGTTCTCTTTCTAGTGTTATTCTAGTATTATTCTAGTATTGTTCTGGTTATATCATTGTTGTTCTGTCATTTCTAGTTAAAATGTTTCTATTCTGCATACTATTGTATATCTGGAATACTACAAGTGGTATCAAAGAACTTTCCTTGGCATAAAATTGTGGGTTAATTGTTTTCAGAGTAGATACATATTTTAGCGTCTTAAAGCTATAGAGATTTGTTGTTATGTGCATCAAACCAAATTCGGGGACTCATACATGCAAGAAGTACAAATGGTACTTAAGCACACATATGTTGGCCACCCTTGTAACCCCTATTGGAACCCATTTGAGAGGTAGTGCATCAGACAACACCTATATATGGATCAATCTAGATCTCGTAAATCCCTCCATATATAAATCGATCGGTCACATGACTACTATAGTGCCACCGATAAAAACACTTGGGAATATACTTTCTAGTACCTAGGTAGTCGAGTAGTACGACTAAGGGCATGGTCTAACATCCTTAGTCGGTGCCCTGAGATATTCGGTCGAGTACTATTGTATATCAAAAAGAAATAACATAGGGAAAACCCTTGTTTGTAGACACCCTGCATACCCTAACCCTTGGGACGGAAACAAAAATAGAATAAACAAGATCTATTTCCGTGCAATTGTGCCTTCTGCATTCGAGTTGTGAAATTACTAAACATTTATTCCTATTAAGAATTTGGGCATTTCAACACTACAATATTCTTCATATCAGAGTATAACTCCGCAGGAATAATAATAAAAAAGTCTATATCATGTTGGCACCATTATTTGAGACCTATCCAGTTGGATTACTCTCTTCGCCCTTATCACAGTCACACCTATCATTTTTCAGCAAATGTTTTTCTCGTTGACCTGACCCCCTTCCAACACCCTTATTTGGGCCTTACCCCTTTGGATTCCCCTTGTCTCCTTGATCATCGTGATACAATTCACCCATAACCCATTTTCTATGTGGTCCCACCTATCCCTTTTCATTTTCCCTCTTCATCATGGACCACACATGTAGACAAGACTTGGAAGCTCGCTTCAATTCCTTTTCCTCTAATTTCACAGATACCCAATAGGAAGTGAGGCCATTCAGTGCCAATTTGTCCACCATCAATACAAACCTGCATTCCTCGATAGATGCTAAAATGGAAACCATAAAATAGGAACTCACTACCCACCTTGAATCCTTCACTACCATGATTTGTGCCAAGCTAAATACCCCTGCAAATATTCCCTCCTCTGACCCAACTTTGCACTCTGAAGGTGAAACTTCCTGTAATTCCCATACTTTTCAGCCCCATCACTTTCAGCGTGACCTATGTCTTCCGCATGTGGATGTGAAAAAAATTGATGGCTCAAATCCCATTAGCTGGGTAACTCAAATGGAACATTATTTCTCTTTGTATGACATTATAGATGAGTTAGACAAACTTCGATATGGTGTTATCCATCTAGATCAAGAACGTTGGCAATGGTGGAAATGGAGAAAAAATGCCCGCCAAGGGTATGTGGCTTGGACACAATTTGTGGCAGAAAATTATGAACACTTTAACACTAACACCAACCATTTAGGTCGTTTGACAAAGTTGAAAAAATATGGCATAGTGGAAGAATTTATAGCCACTTTTAAGCGATTGGATTTCCGTAGAGAGGGTATGTCTGATGTTTTTTTTTTCTGGGAATGTTTTATCAATGGCCTCAAGGATAAGATTCATGCCCATGTCCTGAGGGATAGGCCTCAGAGTTGGGTGGAAGCTATTAAAAGAGCTAAGGAAGAACAACAAGTTGTCTCTTCTGAAACCCAAAAACCCTCCTTTATTCCTCTCCCTAAATCAGTCACTCCCACTCCACCTTTCACTCCAATAAAGATAAAAGAAAATGACCAGGGAAGAAATGCATGAATGCCAACTCAAATGCCTTTGTTATAATTGTGATGACACATATTTTCCTGGGAAGAAGTGTAAGGAGAAAAAAAATATGGCCATCTCCGAGGATGTTTCGGAAGACGATGTCAAGGCACCCCCTATGGCTAAGTCACCTAAACCCACTGAAATGACCCCACCCTCCGAACCTACCGAAGTTGAACCAGTCATTTCCCTGAACTCTCTCACTCAGTTGTCTACTCCCCAAACTCTCACACTAATTGGTTACATTAAGCATGGGAACGTCATCATCCTTGTTGAAAGTGGAAGCACCCATAATTTTATTCATCGCTGCATTGTCCAAGAAACGAATTTCCATATCCGTGCAGTCAATAATTTTCAAATCATGATTGCCAATAGTGGGTCCATGAAATGTGGGGGGAATTATGAAAATGTGTGTCTCCAAATTGGTCAGTACCATATGAAATCTCATATGTTTTCTATTGACATGGGCGGTTGTGACATTATGTTGGGTACATAATGGCTTAGGACTCCGGGTTCCATTCTCATGGATTTTAATGAATTAACCATGCAATTCAATCAGGAGGTCCAACAATATAAGTTCCAAGGCATCACCACCAGTTCCTCGAAGATTATCAGTTCCCATGGAATGGCAAATATCCTCAAAAAAGGTCATTCTGGAATAATTGCACAACTCCATGCCATTCACGCCACTGAGACATCCTCTATGCCGCAAGAACTCCAATCCATCCTCTCCAAACGTCAAGTTGTTTTTTCCACTCCCCACGAAATTACTCCTTTCTATGGTGTTCATGATCATTCCATTCCCCTTGTCCTCGACAACCTTCCTCCCATTGTTCATCCCTATCATCATCCTTTTTCCCAGAAAAATGAAATTGAGAATTTTTTTCAAGAATCGCTCACTTCATTTGTTATCCATCCTAGTATGATCCCCTACTCTTCTCCTATGGTCCTAACTTCCACACCCTAAAAAAGCTCACCATCAAAGACAAATTTCTCATTCCTGTCATTGATGACCTGTTGAATGAATTAAGCAGTGCCCATTTATTTACTAAACGTAATCTTAGTCTTGGCTACCAATAGATATGCATGAACAAGGCATACAATCAGAAGACTGCATTTCAAACTCATGAGGGACACTATGAGTTTTTTATCATGACCTTTGGCTTGTGTAATGATCCCTCCACTTTCCAAAGCCTCATCAATCATGTCTTCCATCCTTTTTTCTGTCATTTTGTCTCAGTTTTATTTGATGATATCCTCATCTATAGTAAAAACTGGACAATCCATCTTGCTCATGTGGATCGAGGTCTACATCTACTCTCTCAGCACCAACTTTTCCTAAAACAATATAAATGTGATTTTGGCACCTCAGAAGTTGAGTACTTGGGTCATATTGTTGGCAAGGCAGGTGTCAGGGTGGATCCTAAGAATATTGAAGCTATGCAGGATTGGCCTCGCCCAAACACTCTCAAAATATTACATGGATTTCTGGGTTTAACAGGATATTATCACAAGTTTGTTAATAATTATGGAAAGATTGCAACACCTCTCACTGCTCTCCTAAAAAATTATTCTTTCACTTGGACTCTCGTAGCTGATCATGCCTTTCAAACCTTGAAGGCAACCATGTGCACCACTCTAGTCCTAGCCCTTCCTAATTTGACAAAGACCTTTGTCCTAGAATGTGATGCTTCCGGGAGAGGAATTGGACCAGTCCTTATGAAACATGGTCTATATTTATCCTTTACCAACAAACAACTGTCAAAGTGAAATTTGGTCCAATCAATCTATGAAAAGGAAACATTGGATATTCTGCATGCAGTGGATATTTGACGCCCTTATCTATTGGGGCAGTGCTTCCAAATTAAGAGAGATCATCAAAGCCTCAAGTATTTTCTGGAACAACACCCTTCCTCCCCGGAGCAAAAAAAATGGGTGACTAATCTCTTTGGATATGATTACGATATGATTTACAAGAAAGAAAAATACAATGTGGTTGTTGATGCAATTTCAAGAAAATATGAAGATGAAGGGTCCCTTTTTTCTCTCTCCTTCATTGTATAAGATCCCAAAATTTCGCATCTAATCCAACAATTGCAGGCCAATTCTCCAGTTTCCCCAAGGTACTCTTGGAAAAATAATGAGCTTCACTACATAGGTTGTTTGTATTTAATGAAAAAATCACAACTCAAATCCACGATACTTCCTGAGCTTCATGCTACACCCACAGTTGGGAACTCAGGGTTTACCAAAACTTATGACCAGGTCAAACGTTCTTTTTTATGGGATGGTATTAAACAAGACGTTTACAATTTTGTGGTAGAATGTGATGTTTGTCAACGCCTTAAGGGTGAAACAGTCAAATCTCCTGTCACACTACAACCGCTTCTGATTACACCTTCTATTTGGAGGGATATCTCTATAGATTTTATTTTGGGATTACCTAAATCAGGCCATAAACCAGTCATCATGGTGGTCATTGATCGTCTTTCCAATTATGCTCATTTTTGTGCTCTTCAACACCCATTTACCACCTCCACTGTGGCTCAAAATTTCATGGATCAAGTCTTTAATATTTATGGCATTCCTCATTCTATTATTTCTAATCGAGACCCCACTTTCACCAACAATTTTTGTCAAGAACCATTAAGGCTATAGGGCACCCAATTGCATCGCAACACAAATTATCATCCCTAGACTGATGATCAAACTGAAGTTGTCAACAAGTGTCTGGGAACATATTTGAGGTGTTTTGCATCGGAAAGGCAAAATCAGCGGGATCAATGGTTACCACTAGTTGAATGGTGGTACAACACTTCTTACCATACAACTACCCGCATGATTTCTTTTGAAGCAATATATGGACAAAATCCACCTTCAGTTCTCTCATACCCTCCAGGTGTCTTGAAGTCCTAGGGAGTTGACCAAATGTGTATAGTTCGAGAGGCTATTCTCAGTACCCTCAAAGAGAATTTAGTCATGGCCTAGAATCGCATGAAGCAATAGGCAGATGAAGGTCACTCTGAACGTCAATTTGCTGAAGGAGACATGGCATTTCTTCATATGCAACCTTATAAGAAAACTTCCCTCAAGGTTGACCATTTTCAGAAACTAGCACCCAAATTTATGGTCCTTATACTATTCTCAAGCATGTGAGATAGGTGGCCTATTATTTAGCTTTTCCTCGTCATTCTAAGATCTATCCTATTTTTCATGTGTCCTACTTAAAGAAGTTGTTTGGAACTAAGTTCCAAACTCAAACTAGCCTTCCCGAGTTGGATGAAGAAGGATCCACTTGGTTTCATCCACAAGCATTTTTGGACCAGTCTGAGCGTCATCTATGTAAGATCACCATCAATGAAGTATTAGTCTAGTGGAAAGATACCACTCTAAAATGTCTAGTAAAATGTCTAATTACATAAATATGAGGAATGTACTACATATTTACTTCTACCTATATTTATGCAAAGAATCACATGAATTATGGAGGAAAGATTTAAAAAAGTCAAATTCTATGTGGATGGGTTATAACCAAATTAATCTTTGGGTAGTTACAGAGGTATTCTCCAACTATTTATAAGAAAGAAAATTTAATTTAATTTTAAATTTAATTTTCAAAGAGACCTGTCTCTTTTTTGGATCAATCTAATATTACTATAAAAAGACACTTGAAAGACACAACAGTAGACACACATATTTTTTCTCTCTCACACGTGGGATAAGTGATCTAAGGAAGAGACTAAGAAGTTGAAAATTTTCGAGTTACTTAGTGATGTTCTAGTGATTACTAAAGTAATATCGTATATAATTGGAAGTAATTACCACTTGCAGAAAGTTGTGCTTGTTTAATTTAACACTAGAAAATTAAGATGGTTAGTTGTATGACATCAAGTATATGATGGATGTGTGTTGGTAGTCATATGACATCGAGTAGATGTTGGATGTGTGATGGTAGTCATATGACATCGAGTATATGCTGGATGTGTGTTGGTAGTTGTATGGCATCGATTATATGATGGATGTGTGTTGGTAGTCGTATGACATCGAGTATATGATGGATGTGTGTTGGTAATAGTAGAATACATATGATTTGGAGGGTCACTGTACATAGTTGTTCACAAGACAAACTGATCTCCTCTAGGAGATGCTTTTTGTTTTTCTTGTTTCTTGTTCCAAGAAGGTCATAGGTAATAGATCTAATAAGGAGACATAATGATGTCACAAGAGGAATACATGGAGGGAAGTACCTTCCAACATGATATCAAGGAGAGAAATTGCTAGACATGATGCTCAGAGACAGGAAGTCTCTAGGAGAAATGTACCTCTTAGGACGGGACCACGCTAGATAGTAGAGATAGTTCCAATGATCATGGATACAGTGAGTCAAGATTGACTATAGCACAACTATGGTAGATCCAGTATTGGAGACAAACACATTATGAGACTAAGAGGGAGCAGGTGTAGCAGTCCTAGTACATGAGTTGAGCCATGAGATGTTGAGGAAGCAGGCATTGCAGCAGTTCCAGTGTATGTAAAGGCACTCCCAGAGAGGGAGGTGGTACTACATCTAGAGGGAGCAACGATTTAGTTACCTCCATAGAAGGAGGAAGAACTACCTTTAGTGTCAGAGGGAGTAGAGATAGAGGAGGAGTCACCTCAAACTCTAGAGGGAGTGTTGATGTTTTTCAGCTTCCTGAGACATTGGCTTCATGAGGGAACCTCGATATATCAAGTATGGTGCAATATGACTTAGAATGATATGCATTTACCTACGTTTCTCTGGGAACAGGCATCCATGAATGCAGTGTATGTTCATAACTTAATTCCTCATAATACTTTGAGGAACATGATGCCCAAGGAGGCCTTCACCGAAGTGAAGCCTAAGGTTGGACACTTCAACATATTTGAGTGTCTAATATACATTCATGTACCAAAGGAGAAAAGGACCAAGATAGACCATTCAGGAAGAAAGCATAAATTTGTGGGGTACAATGAGTCTTCAAATGCATACCAGATCTATATCCCTGGTCAGAGACAGATTGAGGTGAGTAGGGATGTTACCCTTGAGGAGGAGGTATCCTTAATGAGATCTAGAGGATCTCACATAGAGATTGATAGTGAGAGACAAGAAGAGATGTTACTTTCTCTCCCTCACACTCCAACAGATCAGAGGGAGGCAATTGAGCCTATTGATCAAATTGATCACGTTGATCCTAAATCTCCATTTGATGTTCCCATAGATATTGTAGTAGGTTGGAAAAGACCTACATGGGATCATAAGACTATGCAGGACGAAAAAGGACATGCAACTCCTTTTGGTACCTTTTGATTGAGAAAGAGACCTCAAAGATATTCATTCTATGCTGAAACTATAAGCCACATCATTCATTTTGAGCCTTCTTGTTATGAAGAGGAAACTAGTCATCCAATATGGAGAGATGTCATGATGGATGAGTATCAATCCATCATGAAAAATGATGTGTGGGATATTTTTCTGAGACCTGAGGAGAAGTCTTTAGTGAATTCCAAATGGATCTACAAGATCAACCACACATTTGACAGGAACATTGAGAGGAAGAAAATGAGATTTTTTATTAGAGGATTCACTGAGGTGGAGGGAATAGATTATGAGGAGACATTTTCTCCTATTGCTCGATACACTTTTATCTGGATGATTATTTCCCCTGCAACATCCATGGGTTAGAGAGTACATCATATGGATGTAAAGAAAACCTTTCTTAATGGAGATATTGAGGAATAATTATACATCGAACAACCACATGGTTTCGTGATACGTGAGAAGCAACCTCATGTGTGCAGGTTGAAGAAGGCCTTGTATGGACTCAAGCAACCACCTCGATCTTGGTATGCGAGGATTGATGTACACTTGATGAGTTTGGGATTCAAAAAAACTGTTGTTGATCCTAGCTTGTACTACAAGAATGTTAATGGTGAGTCCCTGATTTTGGTCATCTACATCGATAACTTATTCCTCACCAGTACATAGAGACTTATTGTTGAATGCAAGTATGTGTTGGCCTCTAAATTTGAGATGAAGGAAATTGGTATGATGCACTACTTATTGGGAATAGAGTTGTGGAAAATAATTGATGAGATCTTCCTGAGTCAGGCGAAGTACACAATTGAGATATTGAAGAAGTTTGGGATGTTGAATTGGAAGCCCGTGGATACACCAATGGTGATGAATATGAAGAAACTAAGTGTTTCTTCTTCCAATTTTGACGAAATTGATCTAACTCTGTATAAACAACTAATTGGATCATTAATGTATTTGTTTAACATCAGAGAAGATATTTGTTGTGAAGCATGTGTTGAGATACCTGCGAGGCACAGTTGAGAGGGAGTGTTGATTTTTTCATCTTCCTGAGACATTATCCAATTCATACTCCTATGTGACTGAGTTGAGTTGATCTATGAGGACACTTATCTGAGAAGGGATAAGTGGGTTTGGGCTTATCCGAGAGGGGATAAGTGTGTTAATCTATGAGGATACTTATCCAAGAAGGGATAGCCCAATGTCCCTTGTGGAGAGCACATGAGGACATGTCAAGGGATTTGACCTTGATGTCACACACTATGGGGAGTTGACCCTAGTGTTTCTAGAGGGAGTAGCCTCTATAATTCCACACGGGAGTGCCATGTGTGACATACATTATACATATCGTACTCCTCTATGAAATGAGTTGAGTTGATATGCGAGGACACTTATCTGAGAAGGGATAAGTAGGAAGCTTATACAAGAAGGGATAAGTGGGTTTGGGATTATAGCCCAATGTCCCTTGTGGAGAGCACATGAGGGCACGTCCCTTGTGGAGAGAACATGAGGACATGCCAAAGGAGTTTACCTTGACGTCACACACTATGGGGAGTTGACCCTAGTGTTTCTAGAGGGAGTAGCCTCTAGAAGTCCACATGGGAGTGCCATGTGTGTCAAAAAAAATTCTACTACAATGGTTGTGTACTACTGGTGGAGACTCTATGTCTCTGAACAATAGTTGTGTACTACTATAGTGGTTGTGTACCACTTACAGTGACTATGTGTCACTAGACAGTAGTTGTGTGCTACTAGTAATGGTTGTGTACCACTAGATAGTAGTTGTGTACTATTGTGGAAAGATACCTTCCTAGCTAAGAGGGAGTGTTGATGTTTTAGCATCGAGCGAACCTTCTCCTAGATTGGGATACAGACCAAGGGAGATAGGATACATTTATCATAAATGTGCACTTGTGGTAAATGGGCACAGGCGTAGTCCTTCCTTGAACATGACAAAGAATAATATGGACTCAAGGTGCTTGAATTTATTTCCACGTGTCAGTTAGCATCAAGCTGACATTTACTCACAGTTGTGTACTTGTGGTGAAATATCATGGTTTGGTCTCTGTCCTAGTCATGGTGATTTGACAAGGAATGATAAAGACTCAATATGATATATGCTATTACATGTGGACCCAGAGTGAACCTGATATTAGAGAGAGTTAATTGGCTCAGAGGGAGAGCCACAGAAGGAGTCTCTCCTTGGTTTAGTTAGGGGAGAGACATATCACAAGAATAGCAGACTAGTGTCATGAGTCTAGGGTGAATTTTGTATACGTCAAAGACAAGCTTGGCATGATGCAGAATGTCTCCCTCATTGAGAGGGAGTGTTGATGTTTGGACAACATCGGGAAGAAATTATCTTAGAATAACAATTAATAATATTTTTAGCACTAGAAGTCGACTTAATACTACAATTGAGTCAAGCCTAGCGCACCTTGCTTCAAAAATGCTCAATAAGGATTTATATTTTAAGATGTTTGAGAGTGGTAGGATCAACACAAAGATAGAGAGATGACTTAAAGTCAACATCTAGCCATTGGGTATGGAGTCCATTAAAAACAGTAACCATGTCTCAACATTTTATGGGCAACAGGTTAGGATAATAGAGCTTAGATCAATTATAATGTTATAGAGAAGTGGAAAGAGATAGTGTGAGAAATAAATTGTAAGACCATTAAAGAGAACCCTGATCTTTAATATATCTAACAGTGGATAAATAACTCAATATTCAGAAAATATTTCTAAATATGAATTAAAGACTCGAATAAGTCTGTGGAAAACACTACAACATTCCCTACACTGCAACCCTCTCAGCACATAAAATGCATACATATATCCTATAGTAGCATAGCATATTCCAGTAGAAGAAAAATAAAATGATTTACAAATAAATAAGAGAACAAATTGACCATACACTTTATTATTTGCTAACATATTTACATAGAAGTCTTGACACAAGGACAAAATATATAACAGGAATCTCCAATCTGACAGATTGAACCTTAGCTCTCTCTCCATCCCTAAGATTGAATCCTCCCCCCCTTTTACATACGATTTTTCATGAGCTTTATATGAGATAGAAACTAGATCCTCAAAGATTGGATTTGATCTACTCAAAATAGACATAGATGACACCTCCTAGGGTCGAATTTGCACTTAGTCATATCAACAAGATTACAAAAAATCTGGAAAATCAGTCCCATACCTAAAATCTAGGGTTTGACACTTAAAGCATTAAATACATTCAAATCAAATCAAATCTTTGAGGATCTTTAGAAAAAATATCATCCTTGAACATCCATGTGTCTTCCTGACTTTGTTGGATATATTACACACTCACTTAGGATTGTTTTCCTAAGTTTGATAGTCCAATTATGAGAACGATTCCTTAGATGAGAATATTCAATATTCTCTCTAGAGAATATTCCCCTGCAAAATGGGGCGTTCCTCTTTAGTTCAAAGTCATTTACACTTAGTTATACTAGTGGAAGTCACTCATGCATGGAAAACTTGGTTTTATCACCAGTAGTTGCATGTGTCTCTCTCCCTTCCATGCATGTGTCTCAGTTAACTGATGATTGCATGGATCAGTTAACTAGGACTAGGTGGCACTTCACTCCAGTGTCTGTCAGTGAGCGTCTAGATCTCTCTAGATCACTACTATGACACATTATTTACTCATGTAGCCTATATCTATTGTAAATTATTCACTCTTTGAGTGTGGAATACCGTTAATGAGAATTCTCCCATTCTTTCTCTCTTGCTTCTTCTTTCTCAATTTCTATCCACAAATGTGTGTGGTATTTTATAACTAGATCTATTATGTGCCTGTTCAACAAAATTACATGGTATTAGAGCCGACATATTGCTAAGCAAAAGCTACACCAAATTATTTTTTGTAGGTACTAAAGATTGAAGAACGCAAAAAAATGTATTATTCACTGTAAATACTTCTCATCCCTCATAAATATTTGGAATGGAAGCCAAAAATTCTAATTCATCTCATATGCAGAGGATTGTACCAAATAATTATGGCAAAGAAAGTAGAAATTGATTCCGCCCATGATAAAAGCGACTTTCTCGATAGACAAGATATGGCCATAGGATTTATCTGCTTGTCTATTTATCCAGAAATTCTCCACCAAGTATATGATTGCTCACAAGACTCAACTCCAAATGAATTATGGACCAGATTGGAGGTTCTATTCAGAAATAAAGAATATTGTGAATATTTCATGCAGGAGGTTGAACAGATAGAGCCAGAAGAGAATCCATCAAAAGATCAAACATTTTATTTTGAAGAGTCTTCTACACAAGTATTTGCAAAAAATTGTATTCCATTAATTGAAGATGGTGTCTAATCCATTTCAGATTTGTTTTCTGAATTTCATGTGGAATACATATGGAATGCATCTGAGGGGTCACATGGAGACACTTTTCCATGCACAATGCATGCATCCCAGGAGACAAAAAGGGAGTTGCGCACATCAGACTCAATTTTGATATATTCTAAGAAAAATTTAAAGAAAAATATTGGATATTTGAATTTCTCTCAGGAAAATATCCATTGAAAAAACAATCGTCTGAAGTGGAGTTCGGAAACTGAAGTTATGATCATTCTAAAATCAACGAAATTTTAGCATTTTTCCAGAAACGGTCGCACGGTTTTAAAAGTTTCATCCAAACTTTATTTGGATATTCTTCATTACAAGAAGAGAAAGTGGATATGTGTGGACATCTCAATGATGCATCTACTTCATTAGATCCGTGCAAACATCTACATATTCAAAAAAATATTCAACGAGCACAAACTTGCACAGTTGCGAGGTCTTCTTGGAGTGAAGGACAAGGTTTCTTAGCAACTGTTTTTTTGTTCCTTCTCATTTTTTTTATGCATTGTAATTTGAGGGGTGTGTGTTAGCGTAGAGTTTTCCCTCTTCCAATCATTTTTCAATGTTTCATTCTTATAGTGTTCGCATGAGGTTTTCCCTCTTTAATCATTTTTTCAATGTTTCATTCTTATATGCATTGTACAATGGGTACCTAACATGGCCTTTTTTTTGGGGACCCATTCATCATGTACACCCTAGTAGTGTTCATATGGGGTGTTGGAGATATTACACACTCCCTAGAATTATTTTCCTAAGTTTGATAGTCCAATGTTGAGAACAATTCCTTAGATGAGAATATTCTCTCTAGAGAATATTCTCTTACAAAATAGGGTGTTCCTCTTTAGTTCAAAGTCAGTTACACTCAGTTAGACTAGTGGAAGTCATTCCTGCATGGAAACCTTGGTTTTATCACCAGTAGTTGCATGTGTCTCTCTCACTTCCACACATGTGTCTCAGTTAACTGATTATTGCATGGATCATTTAACTAGGACTAGGTGGCAGTTCACTCTAGTGTTGGTCAATGAGTGTCTATATCTCTCTAGATCACTACTATGGTGCATTAGTTACTCATGTAGCATATATATATATTGTAAATTATTCACTCTTTGAGTGTGGAATACAATTAATGAGAATTCTTCCATTCTTTCTCTCTTGATTCTTCTTTCTCAATTTTTCTCTGCAAATGTGTGTGGTATTTTATAGCTAGATATATTTTGTGTAGGTTCAAAACATTTACAGATTTGACACCTCATCTTGGCACATGTGGAATCGAACTAAGGGATAATTGTCCCATTTCACAGCATATGGTGAATTTCTGAAAAATGAGTTGTAAAGACATGCTTGTATCTCCAAAACAATGACACCTGTGTAAAACCTAAGTGGAGATTTTGTATATGAGGTTGTTATTGAGAAATACCTCTTTTAGTTTTTCAAATTATCGTTCCATAGCCTCGTAATATGTGACCAAAGAAGATGAATAAAATAGGCAAATTCTTGTATTTTCCATTCTGAAAAATGAGTTGTAATGCTCTGCTTGTATCTCCAAAACCATGACACATGTGTAACAACGAAGGGAGGTTTTTTTATATGTGATTGTTATTGAGAAAGTCCTCTTTCCATTTTAAAAAATAGCTTTCCGTCACCTCGTAATATGTTCCCAAAGAAGATGACTAAAATAGGAAAATTTTTGTATTTTCAAATTGGAAAAATGAGTTGTAAATCTCTACTTGTATCTCCCAAATCATGACACCTATGTGAAAACTAAGGGAGGTTTTTGCATATGAGATTGTTCTTGAGAAAAACCTCTTTCATTTTTTCAAAATACCTCTCCATATGGTTAGAGTTTGATTTTTAAATCGACTGCAAAAACAATCATCTCCAAAAAATCCTTTTTTTTTTTTTGGAGAGTTGCGGGAAATTCCTGTAGTGACATACAAAAAACCAGTTTTGAAAATTTTCGATGTATTTCTTCACCCAGTATACAAATTACCATAAAATAAATAAGCATGATACCTTAGAAACGAGAAACAAAAAGGTTATCCCATACTCCATCATCATAAATCACAGTTTTTAGGATTTGTATCAGAGGTGAAGTTCTCAAGCTATTAGATCTCCATGAAAAATAAATGAAGTTGCTTCAACCAAAAAACCCAAAATATTTCTTTTGGTCTGCTAGGATTGAGAGAGATTTTTCATTCTCGTGGGCTTATCCCCTTGGTGGCTTGGCGCTTAACTTTGATAGCTTGTGGATTAATTAAAGATTGGGCCTGTGGGCCCAATATTATTTTAGCCAAATTTATTAATAAAAATAAATAAAAACCCTGCATAAAGGCCGAGGAGAAAAAATTTCTTAAAAAGAATTTTAAATTCAAAATTTTCAAACTTTGGATCTTACCTAAGAGAACCTAAAGATATTAACCAAAAATGTGAATCCCGAGCATTTCCTACCAAAAATTGATGAAGGCACTACGAGAAGTTCCCGCAGCGAAATTGTTTCCTTGAAATATCTCAAGATAGAAAGAGTGCTAACATGGGCTCCAAAGGGGATGGAATGCTCCATGTGAGCTACCAAGAACAATAAGACCTACTCCTTATCCATTGGGATATGGATTCATTCTCCACCTTCCAAACCTTTGCAACTTATTCAAATTCTGAAAACACACTGCTGAAAACAAAATATATTGTTGCATACTATAGTCTGCCCATACTGTATAAACTGAATCAAACCAAATTCTTGGAAAGAGAGCTTATTCATCCTACATTACTCTACTATAACCAGATCTCCAATTTTATTAAGTAAAAGAAAATTTCCATAGAAACCATGAAAGTAGCTTCACAGTTGATAGAATCACATGTCTACAAGTGATTAATGGATAACAACATAGATATAACAACAACCATAAATTATTTGGAAAACCATACTCATTTTCAAATGCCAGTGACATCATGAAATTTGAAATCTTCAAAGAATTTAAAAATAAGACTCCAACATTAGTGCTACCGGGTCTTCAAAACCAAGATCACAAACCTGTTGATCTGGATGAAATGACTGTCACTGCATGAATTCTCTTTCACTGAGAAAAATGTGACCTCCTTGTTCCTTTAACAACAATAACCCTTTCCCATGACGATAAGGAGAAATGAAATTTCTTTGATCATGCAGTACAAATCCCTGATCAAAACATGAAAACATATAATCCTGGAGGTCATCATAAATAAACAAATACTGTTGATTTCTAGTATGAACATTCATGAGCTTTGGAGCAACAATTGTTTCCTTAACAAAATAATCATGTGACACTTCAATAGTAGGATTAAAAGGGTTCCTAATATGATCAGCTGAAAACCTTCCACAAAGAAAATTATCCTTTGAAAAATGACCCTCATGATCATCCTCATAAACATAATCAACTCTTGGCTCATAACTAGAAAAATAGTTAATTGTATTTGTGAATTCACCTTGCTAGTATAAGTTATGAGCATATAAATCCGCATTCTCACTAGTACAAAAATCATATTTATCAATTTCAAGACCTAAAAAAGAATTGAAATCTGAAAATGATGCAGAAAATTGTCCCAAATCTGAATTTTGTTCATAAACATCCTCCTATCCATATCCTTCTTCCAATTGATCTGCATCCAAATCTGATTTTTTCTACTCATAAGCTTTACTTTGTTCAAAAATTTCATCCCAAAACTGCTTTGGTAGCCTCCCACAGGCTCGAAAATTCTCCTTGATCTCCTTAGCATTAGTAAACATTTTTTCAAGGGATGAATATTTCCTCTCTCTAAGATAAAGGAACAACTCATGATGTTGAGCTAGCGTATAATATACCATGTCAGCAGTTTCAGAAGGTCGGATCTCCAAAGGAATACTGCAATAAAAACTTTGAAACCTCCTGTTGAATTTGGCAAGGGCTTCTTCCTTCCCTCTTCTCATACTACTAAGTTCGATCAAATAGTGATTAACATATTTGTTTTCACCCCAATATCTCAGGAATACATGATGAAAATAAGTCCACGAACAAATAGAACAAGCCTTCAGATTTCTAAACCATAAAGAAACATCGTCGATCAAATATTTGGAATATAATCTCAAAATAATATCCTCATCTATGGTTTTGAAATTATCAACGAAATCCTCAAAAGCTTCCATGTGATTTCCAACTGTAATATGATGGTATCCTTTAAACATAGGAAGGTAACCAAAGAACATAGTAGGGTAATAATTTAGGATAGGAGGCAACGTGAGAGGTTTAAAAAATTCCTTGATTCTTAATTGAGCTTCAGTAGGATGAACACAAAGGTCAATTGGTTGATTGTAAGGTTTAATAGGGACCTCAGAAGGTATAACAACTTTGTAATCCACAGGTTTACAATATGAGTCAACTTCAGGAGAAATTGAAACATAGGCCTCTGTTTTATCAATAGGTTCACATGATGGGATAAAATCAAGGTCAATAGTGCATGAAGAGGACAAATATTCATTACTCAGGGGAGAATATGCATTTGCAGGCTTAAAATCATAAACAAAACATAGGATGATCGTATTTACATGCAAATGGAAAGACATGAACGAAATGATAAAGAAGAACAAAAGTTCATGGATAAATCTAATGAGTTGATACCTTGTTTTTCCCTTCCGTGCTTTCAGGTTTTTGTTAATAGAATTCTTCCTACAGTGGAATCTTAGATTGTGGAGTTTCCATGTGAATGATATGCATTCTGATATATGTTAATTTCTTGTTCACCATCAAGAAGAGAATATGATCAATATCGTTCTCCCAGAGAAGATTACTTCATTCTTTCCGTTCACCGACAATGGTGCCAAAAGATGTTAGTGCTAGAAGTCGACTCAAGACTGCAATTGAGTCAATCCTAGCACACCTTGATTAAAAAATGATCAATAAGGATTTATATTTTAAGATGTTTGAGAGTGGTAGGATCAACACGAAGACAGAGAGATGATTGGAATTTAGCAATTAGCCATTGGGCATGGAGTCCATTAAAAACACTAACCATGTCTCAACATTTTATGGGCAACAGGTCAGGCTAATAGAGCTTAGATCAATTATAATGTTATAGAGAAGTGGAAAGAGATAGTGTGGGAAAAAAAACTGCAAGACCATTAAAGAGCACCATAATCTTTAATATATCTAACAGTGGATGAATAACTCAGTATTCAAAATCTCTTTCTAAATATGAATTAAATACTTGAGTAAGTTTGTGGCAAAGACTACAACATTTTGTACACTACAGCCCTCTCAACAAAGAAAATGCATACATATAGTCTATAGTAGCATAGCATATTCCAGTAGAAGAAAAAGAAAATGATTTACACATAAATAAGAGAACGAACTTACCATACACTTTATTATTTGTTGATATATTTACATAAAAGTCTTGAGAAAAGGATGAAAGATATAATAGGAAGCCCCAATCTGACTGATTGAGTCTCAACTCTCTTTCCGTCCCTAAGACTAAATCCTCCCCCCTTTTCCATAGGACTTTCCATGACCTTTATAGATATATGAGATAGAAACTATATCCTCAAATATTGGATATTATCTACTAAAAATAGACATAGATGACACCTCCTAGGGTCGAATTTTCACTTAGTCATATCAACAAGATTACAAAAACAATGGAAAATTAGTCTCATACCTAAAATCTAGGGTTTGACATTTAAAGCATTAAATGCATTCAAATGAAATCAACTATTTGAGGATATTTAGAAAAAATATCCTCCTTTAACATCCATGTGTTTTCCTGACTTGACACCTCATCTTGGAACGTGTGGAATTGAACTAAGGGCTAACTGTCCCATTTCATAACATATGGTGAATTTATGAAAAATGAGCTGTAAAGATCTTCTTGTATCTCCAAAACCATGACACCTGTGTAAAACATGAGGGATTTTTTGTATATAAGATTGTCATTAAGAAAAAAACTCTTTCCGTTTTTCAAAATACCTTTTCGTCCCCTCGTAATCGGTTCCCAAATAAGATGACTAAAACAAGAAAATTCCTGTATTTTCAAATCTGAAAAATGAGTTGTAAATATATGCTTGTATCTCCCAAACCATGACACCTGTGTAAAAAACGAGGGAGGTTTTTGTATATGATCTTGTTATGGAGAAAAACCTATTTCATGTTTTAAAAATACATTTCCATCACCTCATAATCTATGCCCAAAGAATATGACTTAAACAACAAAATTCCTGTTTTTTTTAATCTGAAAAATGAGTTGTAAATCTCTGCTTGTATCTCCCAAACCATGACACCTGTGTAAGAACTAAGGGAATATTTTGTATATGAGCTTGTTATTGAAAAAAATCTCTTTCGTTTTTTCAAAATACCTCTCCATAAGGTCATAGTATGATTTTGAAATTAACTGCAAAAACAGTGATTTCCAGAAAATCCCATGTTTGATGTGTGGAGAGTTGCTATTACTTCCTGTAGCGACATACACAAAACTAGTTTTGAACATATTCGATGCCTTTATTCAACTAGTCTGCAGCTGAACATAACAAAAATAAGCATGCTACCTTAGAAATGAGAAACAAAAAGGTTATCCCATACTCCATCATCATAAATCATAGTTTTTAGGATTTGTATAAGAGGTGAAGTTCTCAAACTGTCAAATCTCCCTGAAAAATAGATGAAGTTGCTTCGGAAAGCATATCCAAACTATTTATTATGGTCTATTGGGATTGAGAGAGAGTTTGAATTCTCGTGGGCTTATCCCTTTGGTGGCTTGGTGCTTAACTTAGACAGCTTATGGACTAATTGGAGATTGAGCCTGTGGGTCCAATATTATTCTAGCCAAATTTATTAATAAAAATAAATAAAAACCATGCATAAAGTCCGAGGAGAAAAATTGTCTTAAAAACCAATTTAAATTCCAAATTTTTGAGACTTTGAATATTGACCAAGAGAACCTGAATATCTTAACTAAAAATGTGAGTCTCGAGCATTTTCTACCAAAAATTGATGAAGGTGCTGCCAAAAGTTCCCGTAGCGAAATGTTTTCCTTGAAATTGCTGACAAAAAGAGTGCTAACAAATATAATTATTGATTATTAAATATCATATATAATAAGTAAATGGTATTAATAAATATTTTTTGAATATTCAAGAGACGCATCCTTTCATGGATGGTCACCATATATGGAACACTCATCATTGTAATAATATATTGATCGTATCTCATATGAAGAAAAACAACATTATTCTGGTATTGTTATGGTTATATCATTGTTGTTATGCTATTTCTAGCTAAAATATTTCTGTTCTGCATACTATTTTATATCTATAATACTACATCCCACCAAAATTTAAGGGGATTCTTCCCAAATTTAGGATATTTAATGTTTATTTATGCCCCAAATAGAATTTTGAGAACTTTTGCATTTTAATTCATTTAGACCAATTTCATGTTTATGTCCTAATTATTTTTCCTCAATAATTATTTATAAGGACTTTTAATGTTTTCCCATACTTTGGATTATTTCCTAAAGTCCACACAGATTTGATATCTTCTAAATTTTGTGGCTGAGGATTTGAGGACATACTAAAATGGAGCACTATTACGTAGAAAAATCACTCTCTCTTCTTTTGGTGTCATAGATATTTTTAATTGTTCAGTCATCAATTCCCCGACATGCATTAAACTATACAACACAGTCAACCACAACATCCACTCCCATAAATCTTATTTTAGCATGCAGATAGGAAAGATATAAGAAATTATATCAAAAGAGCTTCAACTGAGACATTCTCTTTATTCTGCTTAAATTTCTCAAGTCACTTTTGTGAAAAATTAAAATTACACAGTTCTAAAACATAGTATAAATTTTTCTCTCATCTAAATACTAAAGATATTTAACCAAATATAATTATCTAGAAACCAGATAGTGTTGCAACTGCTGAAAGGGGTGCCCTTTTCCACCCAACTGTAGGCACAACAACTCCTGGAAGGATTTACTATTGGCCACCCCCTAGCTAGATCATGATGCTCTGAGAGAAACTCTTCCTTCTGTTTAGAAACAACCATGGACGAAGGCCACTCTCCTCCTCCCACAGGAACTTGGTAGATCAGGTTTCTCTCCACTAAACAAGGGGGTTTGCAATGAGTGCTTCCTCGGTCACTGATCTTCTCTACAACCCCATTTATCAGCTTGGACTGAAAACGCTACTAGCAAATTCATGTACCCAGACAAATTCATTTTTTAGTTCTCTACAAAACCAGAGCGTTGCACATGCTCTCCCTCTTCAGAAATGGTCACTAGACCCATTCCCATTGCCTCATCCTCCTCCGCCCATGAATTTTTCCTTCTTTTATTTCCTTCCTCAACAATATTTCATGGGTCTAATTCCCAATTTTGTGGGTCAGGTCAGGAATTTTTCAGATGGGTACTCTGCCCATCTCCTCATTGACTCTTTCTCAACTACTAGCTTGACTAGTAATTTTTTTTTCTGGATCAGAGGATCGTTCTGGGTCTGAGTAATTTAAATCCAATAGTGTACTGGTCTGGTGGAGTTCATTTCAACCATTGTCAGTTCCCCTTACCATCTCTCTCATACATCATGATCTACCTTGGAAAACCCCTTCAACAGTGGTGCAACACATTCCATTTTATTTAGTAAAAAATATATATACATTACCTTTTATAATAAAAAGGTTCATCAATCCCAACATTCACACATATTCAGTCTGCCCATAGTCTTTTAGCAGGTTATAGTTATATTTATAATATGGGGGAAACATGGTTATTACAGTAACCTGCGGGTCCAACATTTTTAACCATTGGCTAAGAAACCAGAGATCTTACCTGGCGTGGGCCGCACCAACCCTTAACATAGCTGGATTTTTTGGTGTCTTTTCCCAACTAAACTCACCATAAAGATATTGAACTCAGATCGCCTAACAAACAAAACCCACACCTTAATCAATTGAGCTAGGAAGAATTGACTCACCAACAACAAGTTTATGTCACCTATAAAAAAACTAAAAACTAAATATATTAAAATGTATTAATATAATATATATATATATATATATATATATATATATATATATATATATATATATATATAAGTATTTTCAACGAAATGGAAATTTTAATATATTTATATGCAGGAGGTGGCTGCTCATTTTATGAGTATATCACAAGTGATAAATCATCTAAATTTGCATACAGTGGAAAACCTGAGGCACTAGACCAATCACCTCAAGAGATATAGCTTATGAGTGGGCTAATTTAGGTCGACGCAGGATGCAATTAACTCCAAAGCCAACGCGGTCGACATGATTTCAAGAGCAATGTTGAGATCCCCAACCTCCTTACTGGGTTCAATCTCTTACCTCAGTAACAAATTTTCCCCAAGGGAGCCTTCCATCCCGACCAAGATATCCTCGGTGCCATTAATGATGTTAATTGAACTTTCTGAAACCATAGTCTCAACCTTAGTCTCAACCTTTTTCTTGAAATGAATGGGTGCATGTACATCCATTCGATCCAAATTAGAGCTATAGGACAATCTCATGGGCGAAGCACGTGATGGAATAGTAGTTGGTGATGCGAACTATAATTTATTAAAAAAAAATATTGGTGTTTTCTAATCACAATTTGTGGTGAAAAATAAAAAAACATTTGGATTAGATTATACAGAATTAATCACAAATTTTCTTTGGATTTTGGAGAAAATTAAACCAAAAATATTGAAAAAAAAAAAAATGTAAAACAATTAGACAAAAAAATTTCCAATGAAGAAGGTTCCCAATAGAGATGATAGAAACTCTTCTTTAATAAAAAATTAAATGATTAATCTGTATGGCTATGCAATCTATCATGAGAAAACAGACAAACCTTTTGAAAAGTGTAACAGTACACTAATAAATTAAATCATCATCTCGCTATAACTA
Organism: Picea sitchensis; assembly: GCA_010110895.2. Classification (NCBI taxonomy): domain Eukaryota; kingdom Viridiplantae; phylum Streptophyta; class Pinopsida; order Pinales; family Pinaceae; genus Picea; species Picea sitchensis. The sequence continues at coordinate 560,656 of SNQJ01S0002535.1, read as the reverse complement.
ACTAAACCAACAACAACCAGAAAGATATGTGCAATACTGTACAAGAAATTCATAATTTCTTTACAGTTTAGTATAACATAAATGTTGTAGAACAACATTTAAAAAAACTCATAATTTTTTTACAGTTTAATATTAGTATAACATAAATGTTGTATGACAACATTTAAAAAATTTCATAATTTCTTTACAGTTTAATATAACATAAATGTTGTATGACAACATTTAAAAAAATTAAATCAGTGGTGTTAAACCGAATCTTTATTAACAACTGAATGCATGTGTCATAGGCCTACTGTAGTCAGGCGGTTCGGAGGAACATTATATTTTATTTTAGGCACAGGAAATAACAGCTGGCTTACAAAAATACCCAACCGGATTTGTCAGATAGTTCCTTATATTAAAATATCTGGAGTATCCGTATAATAACCGCATTCAGCTCTATGAATTACAGACAACCAAAGTCTTTCAAAACGTAAAGTATTAATATTAACAGCTATTCTATCTTTGGAGGTATGAACTGTAAATAGCAGTTCAATTCAGGGATTGAAATGACGATGTAAATTAAAAGACAACATTGCTATTATGGCATTACTGCAACCGATGAAATCTTTGGTATAGTGAATTATTTGGAAAGGTGATGAAATCTTTGTTACAGTGACTTATCTGGAAAGGCGATTTTCCAAGAGCCTCTGCATTAATGCTTCGGATTTGGTCGGTTGCAATTTATTTGATCGGATTTGGTCGGTTGTAAGTTATTTGATCTATATGATTCATTCTTTCTGTTTTTGAAACAATCCGCTCGTTCGCTCTTCAATTGATTCCGAATCTGGAAATGAGAAGAAAAATATGTTTCCACTGCATTTGATTTCACATGGATTATTATTATTATTATATTTTATAAAAGTTTAAATATGTGAAGTTTTAATTTTTTTTATTATATTATATTATATTATTTTATCAATTAAAAAATTTATCTATTAATCAAAAATTTAAAAAAATTATTAAAATTGTTGAAATTCAAATGGAAGTGAATTGAATTTTTTTTAGAAGACATTTTTATAATATATATTAGAATTAAATCACTCAAATGAAGGAAACAAGGAATGTAACACAGATTGAAGTTAATTGTGAAATTTCTTTTTTAACATATACATATTGTCATGAGGTTGCCTCCGTGAGAAACTTGGTTTACTTTAGGATAGACATGTTTTAATGTAAGGTCATAATTACAATTAGGAGTAAATACGAGGTTATTGATGAGATTTCTTGATATATTGGATTTCACATATTTTAAAATTATCAACACAATAATGTCTACCCAAGGGGCTAAAGTAAACTCAACACCTTTGTCCTTCATTTTAAAGGGTGGTGGCTCATATACATATGAAGCCTTTACAATATCAAATCAAATAGATGTTGCCAATTTTCCATGTTAAAATTCATCATATAATTTGCAAACTTCAGAGAGAAAATGAAATCAAAAGAACTTACAAACTACAACATCATTCGATATCACTATCATTAGATTGGGAAGAAACAATAATCACTTAACCTATGGGCTTGTTTAATTTGTGATTGGGCATAAGGAGTTTTAAGTGATGTACTATTAGTGTCAAGATCATAGTTATGATACAAATCATATAATAATAATAATAATAATAATATATTTGCTAACCTATGGGCTTGTTTAATTTGTGATTGGGCATAAGGAGTTTTAAGTGATGTACTATTAGTGTCAAGATCATAGTTATGATACAAATCATATAATAATAATAATAATAATAATATATTTGCCTACTGCTTTGATTGGTAAAGTCTACAGAGGTATACATACCCTACCCCCTTTGGATTTGAACTTGTGACCTATTAAGAGGAATCACACCCCCTTTGGATTTGAACTTGTGACCTATTAAGAGGAATCACACGTTCTTAACCATTAGGCCCACTAAAGGATACTTGGCAATCCAACAATGATCTATCGACACATTGTTGAACTCTCTTAGTGTTGAAAACATTTAATCTAATGATGGCATCTCTAAAACCTTGCATTTCAAGAACAATAACATAACCATGTTGATCACTATCAAGAAAATTGAACTATTATAATTTAGTCTTTCTATAGACCAATATTTAAAGAGGATCAAGATTACAAAGGGATTTATTCCAGGGATGATTTTAAGAATGGAAATTTATTTTAAAATGTAAAAACCTTGGTGAACCTTACTAATCCTTCATATTCCAATTATAAATGTTTGGTGATATTTTTGTAAAAATATTCAAATTTCTAAGGATTTTCTATAGTTTTTATAAAATTTTGGTGATTTTTAAGTTAAAATAATTGTATCCTATAGAATTTGGGCAAATCATTTTTAAAATAGCGAATCTCGTTTTTGGAAAAACAATGGAAAATTAGCCCATGAGTGAAATTTAGCCCCTAAAATCATCCCTGAATTTATTCCAATTCATTTGTCTTGATTAAGATTCCACAATTCTATAATTCACTCTAGTTGCTAGTTTCTATGATACAATGTCATTGTGAAATTACTCATAACTAGATTTATTGTATTGAAATGTTTTATGTCTCACAAGTGTTAGGTTTAAATTTAGTTTAGTTGTGCAACACCCTAATTGGGTTAGTCATCTATGTAACTACTAAGTATTGTTGTAACTTTTGAGATTAATATGATTATGAAAATTTTATTTCCCATGAAGGATTTTTCTAGTTGAAAATGTTTCTTTGTTACTTTAATATGAATATTTTGTTTGATATTGATGTATAATAAATAATAAATACATTTTCAAATTACATTTGTTAATTTGCCTTTTTATAGCCCACCATAATATCATTAGGAATCTATAGATTTTCCTTATTTTGTAAATTAAGTTCACTCCACTATGAAATCACTTAGGATTGGCCAGTAGGTTCCCCTGTTAGTCTAAAACGACCATAGATAAATGTTAATACAACCAATTGATAGATATATTTGGTATCATAGTAGTTTATTCCATGGAAGAGGTTGGATGGTGAATGCTTGACCCAGATTTTATGAGAAGAAAAAATGAATACAGAGTATTAAAATATGCTTAACATAGAATAACCGATATACAGTAAAACTGGTTTTGTATTAAATAAGGAAATAAGATGAAACTGTAAAATGCAACGGGAAACAAGCTTGTTGGAATGGTGACAGCTTATCTCTGAGAAGAGATGTGACGGTTGCGCTCATTCGCAATAAAATGGTTACAATGAGGCTCTGAGGGCCTTTTTACAATAAACAAGAATGTCAAAAACCCTAGACATCCAAAAACCTAACCCTAGGAGATGAAGCGTCAAAAGTCATGTGGACCCCGTTTGAGTAAGTTAGTACATCAACTTCCCCGGGTTGTAAATTTTCCATACGATCTTCGTTTTAGGCACACAATAGCCCATTGGAAAGGTTTAACCGAGAAGAAAAATTATCGACTGGCACAAGTCAGTGCCTTTGCCAGTCAGCTGGGCCCCAAATCCCCAAATAACGTCATTTAGGGCCTCAAAATGGCCCCAAAAGTTTGGAACCTGGAAAATTGTCGAAAAACTACCAAGGTAGAAAATTGTTTTTTGAGTTAGTGGAATAGGTGGGTGGCCATTGATATCCACCTGGATCAATCCTCCCTCCTTAGGAATCAATGGTCTGCATTGCGTTGAGTTCCCCCATCATATGAGGAATTTTTTGTTGAATTTGGCCCCAGGTGAGCCACTTTTCTTGGTGCAGGAGCTGCCCTGCTTTGACGACTTAATAAAGTTGGATCCTTTGTTGTCGAGTGCCCTTGATCTGTGTGTCCACAATATGATCACTATATTCTTGTTGCATACAGTCATGGTTGAGCTCTATTGGTGTCCAATAATGGTGGGAAATATGGCTGAAGGAGAGACACATTGAAGACTGGATGCAGACCAAGGAAGGGGGGAATGTTGAGCTCAAAATCATTGTCACCCATAGCCTTGGTTATGGTGTACGACCAATAACGGAGTGGGTGAAGCTTCCAATAGGGCCCTGTAAGGCGTTCTTTCTGCAAATGCAACCAAAATTTGTCGCCCACTTGAAACTTATGTGGCACCTGATGTTGATCATGGCACTGCTTGTACTTGGCATTAGACTTATGTAAAATATCCTGAACCTATTGGTAGATGTGCTGGATCCACTCAATGAACTGGGTGGCTTTGTCAAATTCTGGTGGAGTAGGGGACGATTCGGTCGAGGTGGTCGTCAAGGGTAGTGAAACATCCATGGGTCCCAATGGTTGGAATACCAACCCCACCTAAAAGGGGATGTGGCCAGTTGAGCTATACAAGGCTCAGTTGTAGCTATGTTGGACATAGGAAAGACTCTTATCCCATGTGCAAGGGTGGTTTTAATTTTACATGCACAGGATATGTACGACCATCTGATTGGCGACCTCAGTTTGGCCATCTATCTGGGGGTGGAAGGCAATGGATTTGGTGAGCTTGGTATCTAGCAGTGACCAAAGACTCGACCAGAATGAGCTGAGGAACCGACTATCACGGTCTCAGATAATGGTTTGTGGGATCCCAAAATGTACCCATACTTTTTCAAAGAAGAGCTTGGCGGTGGCTTCTGTTGTGATGTTCTTCTTGCAGGCGACTAGAATCACCATCTTGGAAAAGCGATCAACGACCATAAAAACACATCTTGGTGGACAAAAGGCAAGACTTTTAGTCCATTGAGATGGATTTCCATGGCCTGTTAGGAGTACGCAAAGGGGTGTACATTCCCTGTTTCTTAGTGGTCGGTTTGGAAATAGCACAGGCAGTGTAGGACTTGATATACTTTCTGACATCCTATCGAAGTTTCGACCAATAGAAATGTTTCTACAGAACTGCCACTATCTTTTCAATGCCAAAGTGTCCTTCCACCTGACTGTAGTGAGCTTCCTAAATCAAATTCATGCGCTCTCTTGATGGAACGCATAGATGGCCCATACGACACAATATCTCGTGTTGAAGATGGAAATTAGTGACTACTGAGTTGGTTACCAACATTTGGCAGGTGGTGGAGAATCCAAGGTCTGTCTTATATAAGTGGGGCCATCCAAAGGTCTCGTGGCCGCAAGAGTCTAGCATTAATGTCAATTTCATGACTAGAGGTTGGTTGAGGCAGTGAGAAACTCGGTTGGTACTTCCTTTTTAATACTTGATGCTGAGGTGGAACTGTTGTAAGTATGTTGACCACTTCTGATGGCGGTCATTGTGCAATTTTCCTTGGGTCTGCATGAACTATAGTGGCTTGTGATCAGTGTGGATGATTGTCTCATTCCCAAGAATGTAATATCTCCATTAGTGACAGGATTTCACAATGGAGTACATTTCTTTTTCATAAGTAGGGTACTTACGAACAACATATGATAGTGTCTCACTATGATATGCCATGGGGTCTTCGTGTTGAGTGACAACGATGCCCAAAACATACTTTGAAGCCTCTGTCTCGATCTCAAAGGGATGTTGCAGGTCTGGTAATGAAAGTACTGGGGATGAGCACAAACGCTTATTCAAGTCACCGAAGGGTTATTGTTGGGATAGGCCCCACATAAATGTTTCCATACTTCCACCCCTGTTTAGTTGGATGAGGGCCCATGCGATATGAGAGAATCCCAACACGAACCTGCGATAGAAATTAGTGAGGCCCAAGAAGCTCTGAAGTTTAGTGAGTGTGGTTGGGGTTGTCCAGTCATGGATGAACTGGATCTTGGTTGGATCCACATGCACACCATGTTGATCAATGATGTAGCCTAAGTAATGGACCCTGTCCATGATGAAGGATATTTTTTCCAAGTTTTCATATAGTTTGTGCTGTCGCAGGGTGTGCAAAACCTGTTGAATATGCTGCAAGTGTTCCTCTCAAGTCTTGATGTAGATGAGGATGTCATCCATATAAATAACTACAAACATATTGGTGAAATTTCGTAGGATATCGTCCATCATCCTCATAAACGTTTCTGGAGCATTTGTCAAACCAAAGGGCATGACCAACCATTCAAAAAGACCTTCTTTTGACTTAAAGGCAATTTTCCATACATCTGTCTATTCTATTGGGACCTGGTGGTAGCTAGACTTCATATCAATCTTACTGAAGTATTTGGCCCCCGTGAGATGATCAAGGAGATCGTCGATTCAGGGAATCGTGTACCGGTTTCAGACTGTGATTTTATTTAGGGCCCGATAATCAATGCAGAGTCACTAGGTCCCATATTTTTTCTGCACCAACACCATTGGGCTCCCATAAGGAAATGAGTTGGGGAAGATGTGCCCCTTGTGGAGAAGTTCTTGGATATTCCTCTTGATCTCCTCTTTTTCTATCAGAGAGCTGCAGTAGATTGGCCCATTGGGTAGCGATGCACTTGGGGTCAGATCGATGGGATGCTTGACCTAGCAGTGTAGAGGTACCTCGGTAGGAGAGGAGAAGATATCTGAGTATTCTTCCACAACCTTATCCACTTGATTCTGTTGTGTGGAGAGATCGACCGTAGAGGCCCTCGATGTGGCTAGGATATTTCGCTCACTCTAAGAGCGAATCACGAAGAAGAAAAATTTCCAGGTTCGAGAGATGACCTTCCTACATTGCTTGGCAGATATCAAGGAATTATCACTAGGAGGGACTTCCTCGGGTATCCTGTAAAATTACTTGTTCAAAGTAATAATAACACTATGAGGCCTAGACGCATATACAACATGATGTTTCCATAAAAAAGGTTGGCCCAAAATAACATTACGAACTTCAAGAGGAGCAACATCACACAATACCTCATCTTTGAAGGGCTTGATGACGTATGATAGTCGACACTGTTGGCTGACGCAAAGATCGCTTCCTTGGTGGAGCCATCCAATGGTGTAGGATTGTGGGTGTGACATTTTGGGAAGGGCTAGCCGCTTGATGACCTCTGCTGAGATGAGGTTCTTCTGGTTACTGCTATCAATGATGAAGTGCAGTGATGTGCCTTTTACCCACATCTATGAATGGAAGAGGTGCTCTCCTTCTTTTGGCTCGTCTAGTTAACCAGGTTGGAGCTTGGTGGTAGCAATGGTGGAACTAGGTTCCGCATCAATGATATATCTTCCCCTTTCTTGTTCTGACTCAAAGTCAGAAATCGCATCTGATTCAGAGGCTTTCACTTCAGCCACTAGCAATTGCTTTGAGTGACAGTGAACAAAGTTATGCCAAGGGATCTTATGGAAGTCACACCACTTCCCGATATATTTCTTTGTCTTTTCGGTGTCCTTATTTGCTTGCGGCTTGGACTAGTTGTCATGATATTGTCCATATTTTCTCAGTCCTTTTCTTTATGGATTGGGGCCACCCTTTCCTAGATTTTACTATGAGGGGTTCCCAGGCCCAAATTGCCACGTCTTTTGTTTAAGCTTCTACTCGATTTTGACGACATATCGGTAGGCTACGCCTAAGGATGAGATGTCCAGAAATTCCATTTCGTTCTGGATCTATCTATGAAAAGAACCATGATACTTGAGAACCAGATGTCGCTCTAAATATTTGATACCCAGCTTGGTGTGCAAGGTATGGAAGATATTTGTGAACTTTAGCACTGCTTGGTCTCTTTCTTGCCGCAGTGTGGTCCATTTGGTATACAAGTCATCATAACTTTCGAATGGGTAGTATTGTTCCTTAATAGCATCCCTGAAGGATTCCCAAGTGGCTGCGACTGTCAATAATGAGGGTTCATCTTTTTCCTTTTGCTCATAGAAATTTTCCCACCAGTATTTGACATGGGGAACGACTTTGAGGAGTGAAAAAGTAATTTTTTCTCTATTCGAAAAGTTATGGACATAAAAATACCCTTCTAGTAGATTCAACCACTTGTCTACAACATCTGCGTCTATCTGACCTTAAAATATAGTAATATCGAAGTTGATTTGTACCTTGAAGGGGGCGTTGCCTCCGCTCGAGGAAGATGCGTCACCTGTTGGTAGTCGTCGAAGGATTTGTGTGAAACTATCCATCATCTCGTTCCTCTGCTACGTGAGGGATTCCTCAAGAAACATTTTGAAAGGATCTCCTGTCCCATCATATTTATTTTCTCCTACCATGTGAGGTCGCTTGGGCTTGCGAGATATTTTTTCCTCAAGAGAAACAAGCTCGAGACCCAATTCTTTGTACCCTGACCTCGTTGGGGACATGCATTAAGACAACAAGAAGTAGACCGCTCTAATACCACTGATCCATATTTTATGAGAAGAATGAAATGAATACAGATTATTAAAAGATGCTTAACACAGAATAATCAATATACAGTAAAATTGGTTTTGTATTCAATAAGGAAATAAGATGAAACTATAAAATGTAGCAGAAAACAAGCTTGCTGGAATGGTGGTGTCTTATCTCTAAGAAGAGATGTGATGGTTGCGCTCATTTGCAAGAAGATGGTTAAAATAAGGCTCTGAAGGCCTTTTTACAATAAACAGGGATGTCAAAAACCCTAGACATCCAAAAACCTAACCCTAGGAGATGAAGCGCCAAATGTCATGTGGGCCCCGTTTGGCTAAGTTAGTACATCAACTTTTCGGTGTCGTAACTTTTGCATACGATCTCCATTTTAGGCACACGATATCCCATTGGAAAGGTCTCACCGAGAAGAAAAATTTTTGACTGGCCCAAATTAGTATCTCTGGCAGGCACCTCGGCCCCAAATCCCCAAAAAACGTCGTTTAGGGCCTCAAAATGGCCCTGGAAGTTTGGAACCCGAAAAATTGCCGAAAAACTACCGAAAACCTGCCAAGGTAGAAAACTGTTTTTTGAGCCAGTGGAATAGTTGGGTGGCCACCAATATCCACGTGGAACAATGCTAGAAGTTGGTATCATACAAGTGGATAATCTTTGTGGGTAGCAATAGAAACCATTTAGAGAATGAATGAATTAGGAGAGCCTATGATTAGAGAGGAAGTTCAAATCATAATTGAAGAGGGGGGATTTAGGTCTCCTCATGCAAGATTGATGATTGTAGAGCATGAGTTCTCATCCCTTTAACAAAATATGCATCAATAATTGTCTAGTACTATGAGTTTGACTATTGTATATTATATGGTAAATATTGTTTTCCACCTCCACCCATTGCAAATTCATCTATTAGTAGATGGAAATACCTTCCAATATTATTTCCACTACATAGCTAGTTCAAAACCATTAAATTATATACCTATCTCAAGCATGGTGACTTTGACAATCATGACCATCCAAACTATAACAATGTTTCAATCATTGTTTGACAACGAAATAAACTTTTAAAATGGAGACACGGATAGAGATTAGTCCATTTCACGGATCACTTATTTTTGAATGGTTTGAGGAGTATTACATAATCTAGAGATTTGTAGACTTGCATAAGGTGTTCATTTTAAGTGGTAGGAGATATATTTCTATGGCGGGATAATTTCTTGATTCATTAGCCATTTATTTTTCTTCATATCTTTGCTCATTTTAGACCAAGTAGGATATATAACAAATAATCCTACAAAATTTTGATTTTGAGCCAACCATACAAAGTAAAGGAGAACTAGAGAAGAACTAGAGAGTTCTCTTATGTTGTTGTGGGTTATATAAAGGGCACAATTAAATGTAGACTAAATGTTCATCCATTATCTATTATATATGACCAAAAACACAATATTCACATGAGACATCAAAGAAACATTTGGTAAATGGAGAAAACTAGCACAATGAATCAAACCTTATCATATTAATCTTAGAAGTTACAACAATGCTTTGCAATTACAAAGACGATAAACTCATTTGTGGTGTTGCAGAACTAAACCTTCAAGCCTTGTGAGAGTTAATGATTCGTATGTGAAACCACAAAGGTGTCTCACACTTCCTATTAGATATGAGGATATAAATTTCATATTTTACCTATTTATTAAATGTAACCCTTTGAAACTCATATGTTCCTTGATAATTTTGTTATGTAGTAAAAAGACAATTTGTAGAGAAATTTTCTACCTTTCTAGATATGTATTTTTCTTTTTCTTTTTTCCTTAGAAAAGGAAAAAATGTAATTTTATTATATATATCAAGATTAAATAATTAATCTATGTAAACTAGATCCCAAAATAGAACCAATTTATATTCAAAGACCACATCCTCAAATATCACCTATAGAAAATATAAAAACCTCATAATGGCCACTAGATCCCTAGAGAAAAATGGATTGACTATCCAACAATTGAATTAGTAAAAATTGGGGTGTGGGGTTTGGGGGTAATTCAAAAGTATGGATGGCCATAGATTCTTGCATGTTACAAACTCCCTACCTTAACTCTCTACTAGTTCTGAAGAAAATTGAAGATAACCCATTGATTAAAAAGACAAATGAAATAAAGGATACACAACACATTACCCAATTTACAAAATGAACATTAAATCCAATATCGATCAACATCTTCATCATACATAGACAACAAATTTAGAAATATATAACTTTATAACCATTGAAGAAATATTCTTTCTTTTTATTGAATGAAGCCCCTCTTAGGCTACCCCTATGGCCTCATGAATCTACATGCCTAAAAAAAACCAAACTAGTCATTTGAAATAGATTTTGATAGCAACTTCTCGACTCTCAAAGAAATAATTTTATAAATACATTCACATAAAGCTATGGGCATGTACTGATAAAAATAAACATGATTATCATCCTTTGGAATAGACTATTAAAGTAGAGTTTAAGGATGCTAGTATTTTACCAAACACTTTATATTTGATTAAGTCTTCCTCCATAATATTATATAATCCCAAAACTAGTTTGATGTACCACTAATTTGATGTTGGCATGTTTACATGAAGAGTGTGCTTGTCATTGATGGAAAGAACAACAACGATGATGGAAAACAGAAAAGAAGCGATGATAGCACTGGAATAAGTCCTCTTCTATGAAGACAGAGATCAGGAGGAAAAGAGAAGGCAAGACCTTTCAATCGGTTTCGCAGGAGAAGGTTCAGAGGGTGAAACCTTTGAATACTTAGAAAATCTTCTAAGTCGAAATAAATTGTAAGATCAGGAGGAGGAGCGACAATGGCCGTCAAATTGAGCACTGTGAATAATTTGGACCCTTGGATCAGAGTCCAGATAGGAGGAATGAGAGCACAGAGGAGGAGAACAGATCTCAGGCGTTAGATATGAGTGTGTGGACCAACCATCGTTGGATCCAGATGTAAGTGCATAGGATTTAATTCTTTTAGAGTGCACAGGAGAAGAGAAAACTCGCGAAGTCTAAAATAGCGAGGCAATCCTAGTTGTTGTTGCTGAGAAGGACACATGGCAGAAGATAAACAAATTCGCAGAATCGCGAGTTGGAAGAACTGCGTCAAGCAGCCCGCAGACATCGCGAAGCATGAAGTAATTCTGGACCGTCAGATTACAGAGGGTTGCAGACTGTTGATCTGGTTCAGAATTGAGGAGTTCATACTTCGAAGAATGGAGGCGAGCTAACTCTTGAGATCGCAAAACATGAAGTCGCGAAGCACCTTTTTGATTGGCATGTAATCACAACCAGTGGTCACATCAACAGATAATAAGGGAAGGAACTAGGGTCGCTAGGATCCACTTTGGAGATCGGGATTTGGGAGAATCAAGGTGACTCGTAGTAGAATATCTGATGTACGAAATCATGAAGCACCTTCTTGGTTGGTGAGTGGTCACAGCCAGTGGTCACGTGCAGAGGAAACTAGCACCTGGTGCTAGTTCGCGTGGGTGAAGTTTGCAAGGAGCTTCTTTGCGAGGACCTCCTATAACTCATAGACAAGCTCAACTGTAATAGAGAAGACGAAGGGTCACACTTCCAAAGAATCCAAAGAATCTCAGGATAATGACCATGGATGATGAACAGACTCAGGATAACCATAGAGAAGACAAAGAGTTGCGAGTATTATTTTTCAGAGGAATTGGCGTGATAAAGACACGTAGAACAGAAAAGAGTCGGTGCTTTTTCATAGTTATGAATGTTGGTAGAAGGTGGTTGTGAGTAGGATCTGAAGGGTACAGAAGAGGCACAATGCATAGAATGCAGATGGTGCACAAAGCATAAAATGTAGAAGAAAACTTGAACAGAGAGGCAGTGGTGCGAAGGAGGAGAAAGAGCGCAACATAGAAGTAGAATTATGCAAAAGTCACAGAGCTTAGAAGCTGAAGAAGGTAGAGGAGACATCAAGATGTAATAGATCAGATTAGAGACAGATCAAGTAAGTAAGTTTTATAATCAAGGTGGTAGGGTGGTGCTAGGGAGGAATGTGGTCCTCTGTTATTGAAGTCGGTGCTTGAATACTGGGAGTTGGTGCTTCCATCTAGTTGGTGCTAGAGAAACCTGGGAGTCGGTGCTTCCATCTAGTTGGTGCTAGAGAAATCCGAGATTTGGTGCTCTTTGCAAGTTGTAGCTTTCTATTAGAGGTTGTAGCCTCATATTTTTGTTGGTGCTCAAAGATTGTGGTGTACATGAAAGTTGGAGCTTGATCGACATCCTAAGAAGAAGAGGTTTTCTCCCTTTATGGGTTTCCTCATGAAAATCAATCTCTCTATATATTCTGTGTGATTGATCAAATATTATATATCTATGCATGTTAAGTTATCAACAACACATTAAATAATAATCTAGAAAGATTCAGAAAATAACAAGAAAAGTTTCAAGATTATATATATAACTGATTCACCCCCCCCCCTCTCAGTTATTTTTCCAACAATTGGTATCAGATCTAGTGCCTTTGATCAAAGGTAGATCCATAAGCTTGAACATGACTAGTCATGAAGGAAGTTCAACTAATAGATCCCCTTTGTTTGATGGAAAAAAATTTGCCTTATGGAAAATCAGGATGAGAACATATTTAATGTCTTTGGGTGCTGATGTTTGGGATGTCGTTGAAACTTGATATGTGAAGCCTGTAGTCTTGGCCTCAAAATATGATAAGTTGGAGTTTAGCTTTAATTCAAAAGAAATGAATTCCATCCTCAATGGACTTGCAGAAGCCGAGTTTGTCAAAGTCATGCACTATGATTCAACAAAAGTTATGTGGGACAAGATGATAAGTAGTTATGAAGGTAATGAAAAGGTGAAAGAAGAAAAAATTCAGACTCACTGACTGAAATTTGAGGAGTTAAAGATGGATGAAGATGAAACTATCAGTAAGTACTTCTTACATATAGAATAACTTGACAACACTATGAAAGGTCTAGGTGAAACGATAGATGAATCTTTTCTAGTCCAGAAAATATTAAGATATTTTCTTGATAGATTTAACTCAAAGGTATCTGCTATAGAGGAAATAACTGATCTCTAAACGTTGACACTAGATCAACTTATTGGAACCCTAACTTCTTATTAAATGAGAATCACCAAAGGTAAATCCACTACAAGAGAGGCATCCTTTAAAGCAGAGAAAAAAACAGACTCTGATATAGATGAGATTGAAGAAAATTTTGTGAGAATATTGACGAAAGGATCAGGCAAATACAAAGGTAAACTACCCTTCAAATTTTTCAATTATGGTAAGATAGGTCATTTTTCATCTAAGTGTCCTCACAAAAGAAAGGATCAGACATATGACGATGAAGAGAAGCACAAACACAAAAAGGTCTATAAAGAGAATACGTTTAAGAAGAAAAGCCTTTGTGTAAACAATGATGATGATCCTTCAGATGATGAAAACAATGACTCTTCTATTGAAAGTGAAATAAATGATCTCATGCTAATAGATTTAGAAGACATAGACATCGAAGATAGAGGAAGTGAGTTTGTTTATTGTGAAGAAGTAGTAGATCTTGAAGGAGAACTTGTGAGTGTCATGGAAGAGATTGATAGACTCAGAGAAAAGAAAAGAAAACAAAAACAGTTACTTCTCAGGTATGAGAAAACATACAATGAACCATCTAAATAAATTTCTCTGTTGAAGGTTAATATAGAAGAAGATAAGAAGATTCAAGGCATCCTCAAACAAGAATTGAAGGAGGCCAAAAAAAAGGTGAAAAATTGGAAGCTGAAGTAGTATGTGTCAAAAAAGATCTAGAGATATTTTAGGCCCTATATCATCAGAATTTGACAAGTATTAAAGCATCAGAAGGATTAGCCACCATTTTGAATTAGCAAAGGAATCCAAAGTTGAAAACTGGTTTGGGTTATGAAGAGGGATCAAGTAGTGGTTATCCAAGCAACAAAGAATCCATCAAGTTTGTCAAATCTACAACCATTGACAACAACAAACCTACAGAAACAAAGGAAGATAATCAGCTGCCAAGGAGGGCTGAAGAAAAAGTTACCAGAATGGAATCTATAGAACAAAGAAATAATACACCCTCTACTCAAGGAAATCATCAGCATGAAATAAATCAATCTGCTCAAAGAAGACAACCATTTTCTAGGTACAAAGATTTTTTCTATGGATATTTCTTTTACTGTTCTAACTTTGGCCAAAAAGATGTAAATTTCTCTTTAATATTTATACATGAGCAATCAAGACACCCAAGGAATAAATATCTACCACAAAAAAGAATGAGACAACCAAGTAACAAACAACCAGAGAATGCAAATCATGTGATGGTTGGGAAAAAGGCGCGGATTAAGCATAACAATTGTTGTGATATTTTATTCAATGAACCAGAATGTTACATCTACCATAATTATGTACATAAAGTTGTAGACTGTCGCCTAAAGAGCTATAAGCCATATTCAAATCACAGAGCTGAAAACGTCGAGGTTTGGAAGAAGAAAGAAGATAACAAGTGTGGTTTAGTGTTATCACAGAGGTTTGAAGAAGAAAGAAGATAACAAGTGTGGTTTAGTGTTATCATCTCAAAGACAAAAGAACCCTTGGTATATTAACAGTGGATTCTCAAAGCATATGACAAGTGACAAAAGTAAGTTCCCATCACTCAAAGAAAGTAAATCAGAAAATGTGACTTGGAAATGATGCTCCAAGAAAGATCGAGGTAAAGGTCTAGTAAGCTTGGCAATGGAAGAGGCAAAGCTCAAGATGCATTATTTGTTGATGGGTTAAAGAATAATATACTTAGTGTCACCGTGTGACATAGGATGTGAAGTCACTTTCACTAAAAAGGATTGTAAAATAAAAAATAGTGAACACAAGAGAGCTGATTGCAAAAGGTGTTAGAAATGAAAACAATGTCTATGTTTGAAGGAAGATAAGGAGGAATGTCATTTAAGCAAATTTGATGAAAGTTGGTTATGGAACAAAAGGCTTGGACACCTGAATTTTGATCATATTTTCAAGCTGAATAATGAAGGTGTTGTGAAAGATCTTCCAAGAATATCTAAGCCTCATAACTCTGTATGTGAATCCTATCAAATGGGGAAGTTGACTTGTGCTCAATTCAAATCGAAGAGTTTCACATCTTCAAAGAAACCATTTCAAATTATCCATATGTATCTGTGTGGACCATCACGAAAGGAAGGAACTAGAGGAGAACGTTACTTTATGTTAGTCATTGATGACTTCTCTAGACTTACGTGGGTTTCATTTCTGAGAGAAAAATATGATGCATTTGAGAACTTCAAAATGTTTAAGGAGTTAGCTAAGAATCAGACATAAAGGAACTTAAAGGCAATTCGCTTAGACAAGGGAGGAGAATTTTTTTCAAGAGATTTCAAAGAATTATGTGACATACATGGAATTGAAAGAGAATATACTATTCCAGGTACTCCTCGACAAAATGGAGTTGTAGAACGCCAAAATAGATCAGTTCAGAAGATGACAAGGGATATAATGAGTGAAAGGGGAATTTCACAAACCTTCTAGGTGGAGGTTGTTCACACGGTTATTCATATTCTAAACAAAGCGCATCTAAGTCCGAATAGTGATAAAAATCCATATGAATTTTGGTTTGGTCGACCTTCATTAATAAAGCACTTCAAAGTATTTGGAAGTAAATGCTACATCAAAAATAATGATGATCATCTGGGAAAATTTGATGGTAGATTTGATGAAGGTATATTCTTAGGATATGCAACGAACAGTAAAGGATACAGATGCTTTAACAAAAGAATGCATAAATTAGTAGACTGTATTGATGTTTGAAATGATGAAGAATCTCCTGTAAACGATTAACAGAGAATAAGAACCGAGTCAGATGAAGAAGATGATGAGAATAATGAAAATGAAAATGAAGAACAAAAAATCTCAGAGTCACAAGAAGATGATGATTTGGGTGGAGAAGAGACACCGAGACAAGAAGAGTCAAGAAAACAATCAATATCAAATCCTTCCTCCAGAATTACTCAATCATCCTGCAAGTCCAATAATTGGTGAGAAAGACAAACATGTACAAACCAGGAGAAGGATAATCAAAGACACCGATCAATCACATATAGCCTTCATGTCCATGGTGGAACCCAAGAACTTTAATGAAGCCAATAAAGATGTAAATTGGTTAAAATCAATGAATAAGGAACTCGATCAGATTGAAAAGAATGATACTTGGGAACTTGTTCCTAGGCCAACAACTAAAAATGTAATAAGATCCAAATTGGTCTACAAAAATAAGATGAATGAGCAAGGAAATATTGTAAGAAATAAAGCTAGATTGGTCTGCAAAGGGTATGCTCAAATAGAAGGACTGGATTTTGATGAAACATTTGCACCCGTAGCAAGATTAGAAGCTATTAGAATGTTTCTTGCCTATTTTTTTCATAAGAAGTTTAAATTATATCAAATGGATGTCAAGTCAGTGTTTCTAAATGGAGATCTAAAAGAAGAAGTCTAGATGGAACAACCATAGGGTTTCCAAATGTCAGATAACCCTGACTTTGTCTGCAAGCTGAAGAAAGCCTTATATGGGTTGAAACAAGCTCCTCGTGCCTGATATTACAGACTAGATAAGTATCTTCAAGACAAAGGGTTCAATAGAGGAACAATTGATTGCAATCTATATATCAAAACAGAGGATAATGATTTGTTCATTGTGTTGGTCTATGTAGATGACATCATCTTCAGAAGTAATAATGCTTCATAGGTACAATGGTTTGATTCTTCCATGAAGTCTGAATTTGAAATGTCTATGATAGGGGAACTGCCATTTTTTCTTGGTCTGCAAATTACTCAGAGGTCTGAAGGAATATTTCTTTCTCAGGAGAAATATCTAAGAGAAATGTTGAAAAGGTTTCAAATGGAATATTCTACCCCTGTGAGCACACCTATGGTCATTGGATGCAAGTTAAGAAAGGATGATGACTCACCTGATGTTGATCAGAGTTCATAAGGTCTATGATAGGCAACATGTTGTACATCACAACATCTCGTCCAAACATAATGCATGTTGTTGGAATGCTAGGAAGGTATCAATCTACACCTAAACAGAGTCATTTGATAGTTGTCAAAAGAATATTCAGATACTTGAAAGGAACAATGAACTATGGCCTATGGTATCCTAGGAATCATAATTTTCAATTATCAGTCTATTCAGATGTTGATTGGGCTAACTTCATGGATGAAAGGAAAAGAACGAGTGGAGGTGCATTCTTCTTAGGAGATTCTCTTGTAGCATGGTTGAGAAAAAAGCAAGGTTCCATTTCCTTATCGACTATAGAATCTGAATACATTGCAGCTACCACTTGCTATACCCAAGTATTGTGGATGATTCAGACACTTGCATACTTGGAAGTAAAGTATACTTCACCGATCCCAATTCATTGTGATAATACTAGTGCAATTAGTGTGTCAAAGAATCTTGTATTTCACTCCAAGACCAAGCATATACCCATCAAGTATCACTTCTGGATGGAACAGGTAACCAAAACCGTTGTTTCTTTGCATTATATTCCATCCAAATATCAGATTGTTGATATCTTCACTAAACCGCTTGCAAAATATCAGTTTGAGTATCTACTTTAGAAGTTGGGCGTGCCCCTGTTATCAAGTTAAAATAGTCTATCTGATCAGAGGGAGAGTGGTCATAATATATCTAATCAGGGGGAGAGTTCTTATTGTATCTATGATCAGGGGGAGCACAACATCACTCTCGGTTTTATTTGACATTGATTTCAAAGGGGCAGAGAAAGGTGTGGTCTGGATGCTACAGTTGGAGGTCTAAGAAGAATAGTGCAGCCTTTTTGGGTTGCCATAAATGCCAAAGGGGGAAATTGTTGGCATGTTTACAAGAAGAGTGTTCTTGTCATTGATGGCAAGAACAACAGTGACGATGGAAAACAAAAAAGAAACAATGATAGCACCGGAAGAAGTCCTCTTCTATGAAGACAAAGCTCAAGAGGAAAAGCGAAGGCGAGACCTTTCAATCGGTTTTGCAGGAGAAGGTTCGAAGGGTGAAACCTTTGAATACTTAGAAAATAATCTAATTTGTAAGAAATCGTAAGCTCTGGAGGAGGAGCAACAGTGACCGTCATATCGAACACTGTGAAGAATCTGGACCGTTGGATCAGAGTCCAGACATGAGGAACGAGCGTAGAGAGGAGGAGAACAGATCTCAGGCATTAGATATGAGCACGCGGACCAACCTTCATTGGATCCAGAGGTAAGTGCACAACCTTTAATTGTTTTAGAGTGCACAGGAGAAGCGAAAACTCACGAAGCCCGAAATCGCGAGGAAATCCTAGCCATTGGTTTGAGAAGGACATGTGGTAGAATATAACCAGATTTGTAGAATCACGAATCGAAAGAACTGCGTCGAGAAGCCCACATACATCGTGAAGCACAAAGTCACAAAGTAATTTTGGATCATCGGATCACAGAGGGTTGTAGACCATTGATCTTGTTCAAAGTTCAGGAGTTCAAACTTCAAAGAATGGAGGAGAGATAACTCGCGAGATCACAAAACACGAAGTCGCGAAGTGCCTTTTTGACTGGCGTGTGGTCACAGTCAGTGGTCACATCAGTAGAGAATAAGGGAAGGAGCTAGCGTCGCTAGGCTCCACTTCAGATATCGAGAGTTGGGAGAATCAAGGTGAATCACAGCAGAATATTTGATGTATGAAGTCGTGAGGCGCCTTCTTGGTTGGCGAGTGGTCACAAACAGTGGTCATGTGGAGAGGAAACTGGCACCTGGTGCTAGTTCACGCGGGTGAAGTTCGCAAGGAGATTCTTTGCAAGGACCTCCTGTAACTGACAGAGAATATCAATTGTAATTATCAGAGAAGCTCAACTGTAACAGAGAAGACGAAGGGCTGCACTACCAAAGAAGCCAAATAATATTAGGATAACGACCACTGATGATGAACGGACTCAGGATAACCTCCAGATAATATGAAGAGTTGTGAGTATTATTTGGCAGAGGAATTGGCATGATAAAGACACATAGAACATAAAATAGTCGGTGCTTTTTCATAGTTATGCATGTGGGTAGAAGGTGGTTGTGAGAAGGACCTGAAGGGTACAGAAGAGGTGCAACGTATAGAATGCAGATGGTGCACATAGCATAAAACGCAAAAGACAATCCGAACAGAGAGGTAGTGGTGCGAAGGAGGAGAAAGAGCGCATCATACAAGTAGAAATATGCAGAAGTCGCAGAGCTTAGAAGCTAAAGAAGGCAAAGGAGACATCGAGCTATAACAGATCAGATTAGAGACAGATCAAGTAAGTAAGTTTTATAATCAGGGTGGTAGGGTGGTTCTAGGGAGGAATGTGGTCCTCTGTTATTCAAGTCGGTGCTTGAATACTGGGATTTGGTGCTTCCATCTAGTTGGTGCTAGAGAAACCTGGGAGTCGGTGCTTCCATCTAGTTGGTGCTAGAGAAATATGAGAGTTAGTTCTCTCTGCAAGTTGTAGCTTGCTATCATAGGTTGTAGCCTCGTATTGTTGTTGGTTCTCAAAGAATGTGGTGTACATGAAAGTTGGATCTTGATTGACATCCTAAGAAGAAGAGGTTTTCTCTCTTTATGGGTTTCCTCGTGAAAATCAGTCTCTCTTTGTATTCTGTGTGATTGATCAAATATTGTATATCTATGCATGTTAAGTTATAAACAACACATTAAATAATAATCTAGAAAGATTCATAAAAGAACAAGAAAAGTTTCAAGATTATATATATAACTGATTCACACCCCCCCCCGCCCTCTTAGTTATTTTTCCAATAGTTGACCCATGGCGCTTATTCTTTTGAAACTTATGCATAACCAACTAAATTTTATCCTTGGAAATTTATCCTAATATCCTATGATTTTCCTCTTCATACACCAAGCTTGGAAATAATGTATCCATCTTGGAAACCTCAACTATTATCATGAATTTTTTATTTATAAATATTTCTAAAATAATTCACTCCCAACTAAGAAATGTCCTAAATAATAGAGGCCAACTATCCATCATTATTTATCATCTACCTAAATTGTCATTCACATTTTTTTTCATGTTTTTCAAAATTGAGAAAATATTTTGTATTATCATCTCCCTTGGACAACCATAAGGCATGTCTCTTCAACCTCCAATTTTCCTCCTTATCAACCAATTTTATTCTTCTTTTTTGATCCAATACCTTTACCTCATTTAAAAAAAATTCATCAAGAAACCTTTCCTTCTCCTTATTATACATATCCTCCAACTAAGCTTCCACATCCACTAACAATTGATCATCCTTCAACCGTTTCTTATGAGCCAATTTGTAGATCATTTCTTGAAACTCTTTAGAATCCTCATAGACTGTAATGTTGCTAATGCTAGAGAAGAGTCATACAAATTTTTCCATGCCTCCTTTAGCATCTCTAGGTATTCATCATCCTCTATCCAATTTGAATTGAATTTAAATGGAATCAGGGGTTTTCCCCATTTTTTTGCAATCTCCGTATAAACACGAATATGGTCATACTCTCCACTCAAACCAACCTGTTTCCTAATTGAATCTTCTACAAAATCATCACTTACCGAGAAATGGTCATGCCTCCTATCCATTCCTTCGTTCCTAGTAAACATACTCCTCCAAGTGGGTTTCAACTTTATTGGCTCTATGTCATATAGACATAGATCCTTTAGTTTTCTCACAAAATACTTAAAAACAATATCGATATTTATATATGTACCCCATATCTCTAACCTTCATAAATAAATTCAAATAACCATAAAAAATAAGAATCCTATGTCCAAGAAAACTTTTAAAAAAATATACAATCCCAATATACCACCCAGTCTTCATAAGATCCATATATGTTAAGAATTGTAAACTCTTCATCAATATTCTAAGCATAAATAAAAATACCTAAACCTAAATCAAAGGAAAATATGTTAGTGCATTTTATAACTCTTTTCCTCTAGTACAAAATCAATCCCCCATAATTATTTGTAGATTCCAAGTGGTAAAAATCCCAATGAGCAAGAGTCTTATCTAGATCATTGATACATTTTTTACAATCACCCATAGTCTCTTGTGGTAAAAGGATGTCCAATTTATGCATGTCAACTAATTTAAACAAGGCCTATTTCTTCAAGGGATGTCCTAATGCTCACACATTCGACATCATTAACATAATGAACCACACCCCCCATGGGTATAATATACCATAAGGACCCCATATATAAGATCTTGTTTACTCACCAAATACATCTTTCTTATCCTTCTCCTTTGTCATGGACATAAAATACTTCCTAACCCTCCTATATCACGAAGGACTAGAGAGATTATTCATCCCCATCCCACCCTTTACCCCATGGTATACTATATTTTCCCCATATGATATAGACCTAATGAAATATGTGGAAGAACCCTCTATACCCCCTCCATTCTCCATGGAAGATTTTTATTTATTTAAAAGACTATTATAATTCAAGATATTGGAAACTAGGGATAACTTATTTTCTCCCTCAATAAATATCTCTCTGACGGTGAGAGATGATAATGCCTCATCAAATTTTTCATCAGGACTCATAATTGAGGTACTTATCATACTTGAAACTATACCTAACTCACTCTCGTCCCTTGAATTAACTAAATTTTCAAGAAAAAACATGAGAGGTAGCTAGATTATTCTTACTTAATAATATGAAATCATGTTGATGTAGAGGCCTTTTTTGGATTCCCTCGGAGGAATTCTCTTGATGAAGGATGGACATAGAGCTAAAGGGATTCTAATTATCATTGGGTTTTTAATATTCTCCACTAGTCTCCATAGTGACTTCTAGAATCAATTGAGAATCCTTATCCTCTTAATCCATATCAACCTCCTCAAAGGATTCACAACTAACATCTCCCATGACCCTATCAACCTTATTAACACTATTTTTGACCTAGTCCTTATTATGAATTTCAATTTCACAATTTTCCACTAGGTGACTATGTGTATAACATCTAAAAGGAATTATAGAATAGTCCAAAATATGAGAATTAGAATTAGGACCCCTTTTAATGATCAGTTAATCCCTCCCTTAGGTCTAGGTCAATTAAAATTCTTCCAATGGTCATAATACATGTCTCCATAATTTGCATATCTACCTCCATGAATGCACCAATAGAATTTACTATCTCCTTGAAAAATCCCAAAAAACCAAAATTCCAAGGGTAACATAGGGAGTTTCATCTAAACTAGAACAATGTATGATTTATTAAGTTTAACATGATCAAAATGAGACTATCTATTTATAACTAAAGGGTTCAAATCCTAGTGCCATATTTTCGTTTGAATATTTGTCACTTCTCCAACATTCTTAAATATAAAGGCCATGCTTCACCACCTAGCAAAGAGATGAAACTAAGGCCAATAACGCAAAATTGGTTTCGAAGCCCGACTGATCCAATCTCTAATATTTTTTTGCGCACATCCTTTGGCCTTGAAAATGACCCAACAGAGCTTGAAATGGTAACCATACAAATTTATGCATCCTTATGTCATTCCCCAACACCAACTAGATAGAGCTCTGCTTCATCCTCACACACCTATTTCTTCTCTGTGGGTAAGGAACAAAACTACTTCATTTCCTACTCCCCTTTATACAAAAAACCCTATAAGGACTCTTTGGTACCACTTCCACTTTATAAAAAATAAGGTTTAAATCATAGAACCGATCTGGAATAACCCTATACTCCAAAGATATGCCTCCACCCAAGGTTGCCAAAGTCTTTAGCGCAAGGTCTTCACCATATGAAGAAAGGTTTGGAGAAAAGAATAGTTCTTGACCTAAAGTTGCATGCCTAACAAAATATGAATAAATGGTCAAACAAGAAGGATGAAAGAAATCACCTTTACCAAAAAACTCTGTAACATCTTGCTCTTTCGCACACCTACTGTGATTTATTCTTGAGGACACTTGTGTGCAAGTGATCCAGTTCAGTATATGATTGACTGCTTCGCTTGTGGATTATGATGATGAGATTGTGATTTATGATGTTGTGTTATGTTATTATGTATAGACATGTGCTATTGACTGGTTTCTCCTGAGTGTGCAGGACTCTTGACATATTGAGGATTCCTATAGAATCGATGGACCTCCTTGGTCTATGGATAGAGTGAGGGAGTGGACTATATATAGTTTGAGTATTTCTGTTATTACATATGTGACATATGAATGGAATTTTATGATGTTGTTTATGGATCACTGACATGTTTCATTGATTGATGCAAGCTGACGATTTCTTGCTAATCAGACTCACATTTGGAGTAAAAGGGTCACACACGACAACCATAGATATTGAGGGAGAGGTGTGGCAGTAGCCCTTCCACATCTTACTAGCACTCCCGTCGTGGCTCGAACTGTAGGATAACGATTACCTAGTTCGAGAGATCCACGATGTCATGAGGGCAGACTAAGACAGTCGCTCACGAATATTCTAAGGGGTGCACAATAAGGTAGGATCCTTATTCCTTAGAGACCCTTAGTCTCCCACAAGGTTGCCTGACAGAGTATTGACTCAAAGAGATAGACGTCTACCAAAGTCATTCAAAAGGTGAGTGGCACCCTTCAAGCAAGTAGTGCGTCTTGAAGGGCACGTCACATAAATGAACATGAATGAAGGCAAGTGACACCCTTGGAGAACGTAGTGTGTCTTGAAGGGCACGTCACAGTTTTTAACGTTGGTGATTCAATGAACCTAAGTACCTAGAAAACAATATCTTATTTTGACCTGGTCAACCTTAAAATAAATGTTGCATGAGTAAAGTTTAATAATTATAAAATTTCCCTTAAAAAAAACAATTTTGCTAAGCCTAGTTGAAATTATAGCATAGGTTTAATTGGGGTTTAAGGACTAAAACTAATTAATCAATTAATAAAGGGGGGATGAAGAAAAATCAAATTTAAAAATTAAAGGAAAAAAAATTTATCCAAAAAATTTAATTGTTGGCTATGTGAAAAACTTGCTAATTTAGAATTTAGACCAAAAAAGGGAAACTTAAATACAAAAGGAATGTGGAACATAGAAGGGAATATAGTCTAGAGAACTTTCCTAAAATGAACTCAACTAAGCTTTAAGAAATGCGTCATTCATTAAGGGAATGTGAGGGAATAAAGGGACATCAAGGAGCGTTTTTAGGAACACTTTTAGGTGGGTGAGAGAAATTTACAATTTAATTTAATTAATTAAATGAATTTATGATGCAACTAAGGGATCATGTGACAAGTGTACGATGGAGAATAGTCCTAATAAAAATTTAACAAAAATAATTTAATGTGCATTTTGGCAACTAGTCACTAAGAGAACTCTATAAAAGAAATGGCATAGAAGGGGTATATATCACGACTGGTATGCGTAAGTTTATGCTGCCAAATTTTTCTTGACTGGTTTTTCTTGTGGGAGTTGGGATTCCGAGCTCGAATGGAGAGTTGTATATCAACCTTGTGAGGCGACTTGGGAGCTAGCTTATTCTCTGGTTTGTGTGTGTGGCCCCTTTGTGGCTCGGGGGGCTAAGGGGGAAGAAGAGTACCCCTAGTATTGGCTGGGAGGTACCGATGAGGTCATCACAGTTAGCAAGCGAAAGCCAAGATAAGCGCAAGTTTCAGTGAGAGGAACTCCAACTACAGTGGAGTCTCTTCAACTCTTCATTGGCGGTTACAGTATTTTGATTAAGATTTTCATTTAACAGTGGAGTCTCTTCAACTCTTCATTGGCTGTTACGGTATTTTGATTAAGATTTTCATTTATATTGAGTTTAAATTGTATATAGGTTAGAATTGTTTTGTGAGTTGTCCTAGTAACCATTGTAGTTTCCTAGAAATCCCCCCCTTAAACTCTCATAATTGTTGATATGTATATATATCTACACGACCATGTGATCAAGGGCATGGCAAGCAACTTCATATCCTTCTGTGTCTTTAATAAATTGGTATGGATTTAAAGTGACTATGAAAATTTATATGGGCTTCATTTCCTTTGTATGTTTTTAATAGTTGTATGGGATTGGGTGTGTCTTTAATAATTTGTTGGGCTACAATGCCTCGTTTAGGTTTAAAAGGAAGCATCCAACTGTATCTCTCGAGTATTGTGCCAATATTTAAATCCAAATGGATTTTCCTTGCAGTGTTGTTGTCGATGGGATACTTACTTCCTTATCACGTACTGGCTCATGGAAGTGATGATCATGGTGATCAGAGGCCCAATTTGAGAGCGAGAGGTTTGATAAACATAAATTGAGAGAGCATCCATTGCACA
>SNQJ01S0002535.1:517423-533943 GCA_010110895.2 Picea sitchensis | reverse complement strand
TGAAGATCCTTCTCTCAGGCATCTTTACGGCTGGCTCTATTACTGTGAGACAGATTGCACAAATCCTTCTAGTGAGGAAATCTAATCAAGGAAGCATTACTCCCGTGGTTCCCATATTGTGACGACTGGTTGTTACATATGCTACGGTAATCGGCTACAGCCTCAAATAGTATGCGATGGCACACGGTGGCACAGCATCGACGGATGGCACATGGTGGCACAGCATCGACGGCATTCAATGACAACGGAAAGAGTGACCTGCTCTGTGATCTCCTCTACACATTGACATTGACAGCTTCCAGGTGGTTTGACAGTCTTTTTGACAATCAACGATCAGTGTAATTCCTCACCTGCAACAAACCAGTGCTAGCCAAAAAGAAATTATCAAACTCACAGCTCTCACGCTTAGGCTGCTCATGCACTCTTGCTCTTTTTGAGAGAAAATCATTCACGAGAAGCGCAGGAAAAATCACCCACACAGACACACGAAAATCTTCACACAACAAACACTACAACAAATACTTTATTTACAGGAAATCAGCAACACAGCTCTCACATCTTCCTGGGCACTCCCATGAGGGATTAAGCCCAGCCAAACTCTGATACCAAAACAAAAATTGAGAGAGCATCCATTGCACAGGAATAACACATAAACAATAGATTGTATTACTGCTATGAAACACAACACAGTACACATATATATAGTTGGATTCAGATCCAACTGATTCCACTCATGGAGGGAGAGGTTGAGAGAATATCTCAACAACCTCCTATAAATCTTCAACTAACCCAATCTTAGTATAATGCATTAATGAAGCATTATTCTCTAACATTGATTACCATGAAAATTTGGTGTTTGATAAAAAAAAATCTGGGGACTTTTGCTGGGGGAATTTCTCCCTATTTCTGCAAATGGAATGACATTCTTCTGATGCTGGGCACTCAGTTCGCAGGAGGGGTGTTCATGGGAACTTCTCTCATGCATTTCTTGAGCGATTCCAACTAGACTTTCGAGAAATTGTCTGAAAAAAAGTACCCATTTGCATTCATGTTGTCCACCACTGGATACCTTGTAACAATGTCAACAGCCTGCATGATCATGTGGGTTAATTAGAATCGGAAAACGAATGAGGATGTGGAGAAACTGGGAAATCCAAAAGAAGAAGGAGCACTGACAGCATCTGGGTACCGTCTGGTGGAGAGCCTCTTGTTGATATCGACGCTCTGCCAGCCAGGGTGACGCGTGGAAATCCTTGTGGACGGTGTGCCTGCACAATATTTTCGCTGCGATTTCTATGGGAATAGCTCTGCTCAGGATGATGTCGCAGCGCCCCTTTCTTTCTTGCGCGGCATACGCTTTTTCGTTCGGGATATCGAGCCCAATTGGGAATGCTATCGGGATCGTCATCAACGCCACCACGAAGGGGTGCATTGCCGACTGGATATACGCCATCTCTATGGGTTTCACCACCGGTGTCTTCATCTATGTGGCCATCAACCACCTGCTCAGACATTTCGGGGTTAGACGAGTTAACGTGTGCACTCCATTCTTAACAGTTATCTCCCTGCACTAAGGCGAGTTACCCATGGGCGTTGTTGGTCAACTCGTGCACAATTCTTAGCTGGTCTGCGTGTATTAAATTCGCCAGAAATTCGGTGGAAGGAATTTGGGATTAAATTCGCCAGAAATTCGGTGGTATTAAATTCGCCAGAAACTACTTGGAAGGAACGAATTGAACTGAGTTGCATCTGTCTTCCTTTCGGCATGATAAGGTGTGAGTGTTTACGTCTTTAACTTTTCTTAAAACTTAGTCTTACAGTCGGTTGACAGGATCCTGAGTAATGAGCGTTATTTATGATGTTAGAGTATTGAATATCACTGAGCATAATTGAAAATTATATAATAGATACTCTCCATTTTGTAGTTTTGGTTGTTAAATAGTTTATGGATTCCAAATATAGATTAAATGGAAATTGTATGCACGACGAGCATAACATCCTTGGAAATTACGAGGATGGAAAGAATTCATTCCTTTTATTTAAAAGATAGGAACACAATTATGACAGATTCGATCTCGAATTGAATGAGGTACTTGAATAAATTTCTGGAAGGAGAAGGAAGGAAATAAATTAAAATAAAATAGAACTAAACTGTTAACTAAAAGTTGTAATTAGAATGTAGAACAAATCAATTGACTTTTACTTAATATGAATTGTAAATTCCCAACCAAGTCCAAACCAACACGTTTTGTTTGTAACACCCTCATGACGAAGCATACAATTTTTTGTTTTTCTTAAAGGACATAATCTCCATTCATGGTTTATAATTTGGAAAGTCGGGGAACCAGTGCGACCTTCTAGTCAAGGATCTCCGATTATGAATCCAAACAACTCTCTAAGACCTTGATGGTCTCGTTCTATAATTACACACAGAACCTTTCGACTTCTTGAAGTAGGTTTAAGGGCACCCACGACCTTCCCTTTCACTCCCTTGCAAAATCTCAGAGTACTAGGTGTTAGCTCCTTTTTTGGATAAGCCCCCTCTTGATGTGACCTTGGGCGATGCCCTTACGGGACTGCGTGATTGCATATGCGGCCAAAGGCGGTTTGAATCAAACTTCTTTTCGGTTGGCAATTCTCCTAAAGCCTCCACATGTCCTCTTTTCAAATCCACGATTTGAATGATGCCCCGCCCTCAAATTTTTAACGTTCGTGCAACTCCTATCCCCGCAATGCTACGGGACCATCGATCTCCCAATCTTGACGGTACTTCAAAAACTGGCAGTTCAGATCTGCCCCTCTCAGACCTACGTATCAGATCTGACCTCTTGCAAAATCAACGAACGAGATCTCCTTTGTGATTTCAGGTTTCGGGAGTTTCAACTCTCAAAACCCTGCTCTCTTTTGTATTTCAATCTTTCGAGTTGACAATCTGCGGACACCTGTCCTCCTAATCAATGACCCTGGCTTTACTTCGGGTGGTTGACCTTTCAACTGGATCAACGGTCTTGTGTCCCTCTTCTCGATCAACGGTCAATATCTCCTTTGAGTTTTTGACTTATGAGATCTCAAATCTCAAACTTCACCCTTTTTCCCAATGGATTTTATCTGCAGGCTATAATCCACTGATGCGTGTCCTCTTGATCTGGCGATCAAGGGTTACTACGGGTCTTTACCCGGAGTCCACAAATTTTCTCCACATCTCCTTTAGATTGGATGGCTATGAATTACTTCGGATATTTATCCGGAGTTCTCAGATTTTCGCCACGTTTCCCTTGGATCTAACGGCTCATATCCACTTCGGGTGATCCGACGCTTGATATTCACTTCGGACGATTTGGCGAATCAGATTTACTTCGACTGATTAGATGGTTGAGATTTACTTCGGATTTCCAGAATTTGAGACTTCGAAATTCTCAACTCTCAACCCTTGCCTTCTCCTGAATATACAGTATCTGACGGCTCAGATTTACTTTGGCGATCCAACGCTTGATATTTACTTTGGGTGATTTAACGACTCAGATCTGCTTCGGCTGATCGGACGATTGGGATTCGCTTCAGATTTTTGGGACTTCGAACTTCGCAAATCTCAAATCTCAACCGAGAAACTCTCGAATGGATTTCTCGAAGCTATTGATCTGACGGCTTAGATTCACTTTGGTAATCCGACACTTGATGTTTACTTCAGATGATTCAACGGTCGATGTTTACTTCAGGTCTTCACCCGGAATCCACAGATTCACACCACCTGTCCTCTAGATCTGACGGTTGGCGTTTAGTTCGGGTCTTCACCCGGAATCCACAAATTCACACCACCTGTCCTCTAGATCTGACGATTTAGATATACTTCGGACAATCTGACGGTTGACGTTTACTTCGGGTATTCACCCAGAATCCACAGATTCATGCCACTTATCCTCTAGATATGACGGTTCAGATCTACTTCGGACGATCTGACAATTGACGTTTACTTCAGGTCTTTACCCAGAATCCACAGATTCACGCCACCTTTCCTCTAGATCTGATAGTCTAGATCTCTTCGGCTCTTCGGTGCTTCGACCCTTCGACGTTTCGGCCCTTCGTCACATCGACGCTTCGACCCTTCAGTGCTTCGGCCTTCGGGAGTTTCAACTCTCAATCTGAAACTCTCGAAGTGATTTCTCTAGAGTTACTGATCTGCTGACGTGTGTCCCTTGGCGATCAACGACCAGAATTTACTCCGGCTATTTGTCCTCCTCCTTGTCCACAGTCCTCCAAAGTTGTGGATCTTATGCCCCCTGTCCTCCTTGACAATGGACGGTCCCAATTTACTTCGTGACTTCGGTACTTTGACAAGTCCACTCTCCTGCGCACACAAGGGTTAAGTTTTGTGCATTTACTTCCAGATCCAATGGTTACTAGTCCTTCGTTCTCAGATCCAACAGATAGGATCCATTCCTGTCCTATGCGCTTCCTTTGCTCACTGGACGTTGATCTAATGGCCTAGGCTCCTCTCCACAACCGATCTGATGGTTGTTATCACTCCTCCTCCCTAGCTTTCGACTTCCTCTAGCTTAGAGGATTTTCTAAGTATTCAAAGGTCTCAGCCTTTGTTCCTCCTACGAGTCCGTCTCTTGGAACTTTTCTACACTTTTGAAAATAGCTTATCTCTTCTGGGCCTCGGGACTTGGAATAAGTCCTACTCTTGTGCCCTCTTAGCACTATCTCTTCTGAACTTCAACTGCTCAGAACTTGAAGGTCTCTGTCCCTTCTATTCCTCAAAGGGATGTATGTGCCCTCCTGGAAAATTTCGCTCAAGCACTCCTTACTGAGCTGCAGAGTGTTCAGTAAATTTGTGAGTGTCTTCTAAGTTCTTTGTAACTTTGCCTTCAGGGTTTTGGTCACTCCAACACGCGAATCTCCCGAAGCGTGGATTCTGAATCTCATAGATCGAACGGTCGAGAAGGATCCCGATGGATCTAGAGATCCACGGTTTGGATTAACTTCAGGACTTCAGGGATTTTTACTTCCCTTACGACGAAATCATAGTCCGTCGAACTTGAGAAGTCCAAAGGACTCAAGGGGTTAACTCCTGCACTCCTTTATGTATCCAACGATCACAACAGACCTTGGCTCTTTCCAAATAGTTTCTCGTTCGTTCGTCATCCGAACAAAGGAACCTTCCCTTTTGATACTTCAATCTCGCTACTCTTCCTGATCTTTGTTAGCTCTGAAAGGCTTGAGATATTTGCGCTCCTTCTCTTGGATGTAACACTTGGAATAATAATTCCACACACCCCTTACGTTCATTCCTCAACTCTAGAACTTAAGTGGTTCTCGGTCTCTATTTTCCTCACAGAGAGCCTGTGCATATGTTCACTATCTCTCCTGAGATTTAACAAAGTTCGTCCTCTAAGGGACTCAGAATGACTAGGAGGGTCGACATGTGTACATGAAACTATGTCCAAGGTCGACGAACTCATAGTTTGTGGCTCTAGCTTAAGCCCCCATAGGACGCAAGCATCTATGAGTATAAAACATATCCCATCCATATAATTTCCTACTTTCCTAATTATACAATCAAACAGACACCACAAAGGGGTACAATATAAATCATTAAGCAAACATATCTATCCCTGCAACATTCATAGGATATCCAACTTTAATTCACAGTACCACTTAAATACACAAGATATGTGATTTACTTATCTATTACAGGTGGTAGCCAACTAGCTGACTGTGGGTGTTCATCCTTCCACCCGACCATAGGCTCAGAGGAATTCATTCTTAGCACTTTGGCCACCCCCGTGCCAAGCCATGATATCATCAGGGAACTCTTGTAGTTCTCAAGGGATCTTTCTATGTTTCAGCTTCTTCTCGGGTTTTGTTCTCTGCAAACTTTCAGAGATTTCCTTCTCTGTTATGGCCTTGACGAGGTATATCAGATGCTCACTCAGCATCAAGCTCACGGCCTTCTCATCATTATCTGCTGGAGAGCTCTGTGCATTCTCCTTATCCATTTGTATGTCTTTCTTCCAGGATGGTTCTTGACCCATCTTGTTCCTTCTGTCAGAAGGAAACTCTGGTCATCTTGGCCTGTCATACCCAGTGGTACTTCAAGCTGACATTCTGTAGTTTTGGCCTTGCTTCCATTCATGGGAGTGGTTGATAATTCAACCACTGGTCCTTTCTTCATTAACTGATTTCTCTCCTTGAGATCTGAAGGAGGTTTATTATCCTCATCAAGGAAATTTGGGGTTATTTGATATAATGACCCTCCCTTATAGTTTTTTCATTATTTCCTTTAGCGATATCATGATCATTACTTTTAAGGCTTCACCCCCACAATCAATTATTGACAACTCAAACAATAATACATTTACACTGTCCACATGCCTTAGCATAGTAAATCCTATTTTATGATTAATTACAAGCTGGGAGAAACATGAGTGTTACACTGTTATTGAGAACTCATTCTATTATGTGAGACAACTTTAGTTATATGTTAAAGTTTATTACATATTAAAATACAAAACTCATATAATTATTCATATGTTATGTTAAGTATTTATAGAGAAATATAATGAATCAAAAAGTAAGTTTTGAGAATCAATTTGTATTGGTTCATTTTAGAACTATTAATACTTCATAGTTAGTAATTAATCTAGTAGTGAGTCATTTAAATATTTTTGTATAGTAACATGTGTATGGTCAATAGAAGTTTAATGGAAATAATGATTTAAGGTAGGAATAAATTATCTCATTTCCACATTTATAGTTCAAAGTTTGGAAAAATAATGTTTATTTCCTTCCAATGATTCAATCAAGCTATAATAATAAATTAACTGAGTGAGTTAAATGTGTCCCATTTACAGGGAAGCGTTGTATTGTTTACCTTTATATATTTTATGAAAGAATCTCACCTTTTCGAATTCACAACTTAGAAATCCTTATATAAAGATATTAAAAGAGCTTAAGAAGGAATCTTGCAAACTTTAGATGTTTATTTAAGAAAATTGAATTAGTGTAAAGGAATCTGCTTTATTATTACTGGAAGTGAGCTTCTTATAGTCCTTACTTTTAGACATGGATTTTAAAACTTTAGATGTTTATTTAAGAAAATTGAATTAGTGTAAAGGAATCTGCTTTATTATTACTGGAAGTGAGCTTCTTATAGTCCTTACTTTTAGAGATGATGAACAATGAGATTTCTCCTTATAAATCCTTCAAGAGGTGGTAGAACTCTCTTTGTAGTAAATTGGTTATGCAATCAAGGTAGCAATGAGTTGGTACCATTGGCTCAAGAAGATTGATCTTCTTATGATTTTTATATTATAACCCTTGGGTATGGCAGTAGTGATTTCTCGGATAACCTTGTAGGGTAGATTGATCGTGTAGTATCTTATGTCATTTTTATGATTGTTTAAATGATCCTTAAGTAGCATTATGTTATCTCATGTTATTTGATGATTATCCTTATGAGATGAGTTGATTGCTTTATGTTTCATGCGGTCTATGTGTCATTATTTATTGTATGAATGCAATGATTATGGACTGCTATTTAATTGTGTTAATGTGTTGATTGTGTATCGCTTTTCATTGTAATGATGTGTCGACTTTATGTCATGAATGATTGATGATGTGTTCATGTTGTTCATATATATATATACATATATATGATGATGTGTTAATGAAGTTGCTTTTAACGGTGAAGTAATTACCAACACAACAACAAAAAAAAATCTTGTTGTATGTTGGTTGTTGTCATAATGGATAGGCCATTACAAACTCATTCCAATTAGGAAAAGTAAATGCATTTAAAAAACCCCTATCAAACCTACCCAAAAGGCATGTTCCTTTTAAAGCATTATGATCATTGATCCAAGCTCAATTCCCTTGTAAACAATCTTCACCCTCCATGATAGTTATAGGTCTCTAAGCTATCTACATTGCATGATGTGACTGATAGGAAAATCAATCGAAAAAAATGTAGGACTGATCAAGTAAGTCGTATAAATAATCCACAATATCATATGTCATTACCCAAAAAGCATATGAGGACCTTAGACAAGGATCAAGGACCCATTTGTAAACCTTAGAAACATCACCACTTGCAAAACCTAGCACAACTCCCATCTTTGGTTTCCTATTCCCACATGTACCATGTTGGGTATGTGTTATATATTTTGCACGAGTAGTAGTGTCTACATTGCACTGGGCACGCAGGGGTTGGGGGGCAACGCCCCTGAGAAAAAAAAATCTGCCTCAAGAAACGTGTCACATATTTAGGTGGTTTTTCGGCACATGGTTTCTTTGCCGATGGTTTTCTATTTCTGGTTAAGGAATTAGGGAGGTTGACTAATCCATGTCATTGGGTTAGGGTTTTGGATGCCGTTGGCTCCTATATATATATATTGTGTTGTAAACAATGTAACATGATGAATAAATATAGAATATGTTGGTTTTCCCGATTTGGGTTTCGAGGGGAAAAATCTCTGTGTAATGTTTTTATTTACCATTGTATCTTTTATGTTCTTTTACTAAAAAATTGTTTGCATTAAATACTGTACAAGGTTAAAATCTAAATACCAACCACAATTAATGGTAATCAAACATGTTTTTTTCTAAAATTTAATCCCATTTAATATGCTAATTTTTCTTTTAATTGTATGTTTATCCTTACAAAAAATATATTTCAATAATAAATTTATAATTTTGGAAAAACCTATACAAGAATAATATGCATAGAATAAAGTTTATCCACATATTTTTCAGTTTTATATAATTTGAAAAATTATATTTTATATTATTTTTCGAAGTTGACTAATTAAAATATGAATCACCTTTTATAGACCTTTGTGTTTGAAATTTTTTTATTTTTCTTGTCCATGTAAATTCAAAAAACAAAAATACTTTTTGAAGAGTAAACATCCACGAGTATCCCAAATACTTGTTATGTTTTATCGATTGCATAAATTTTAGGATACCGTGTTTTATCTTACTGCATTCATAACTAGGGAAAAAACATATGTATAAGTTTTAGAGGAAAATAAATGAAAAATGTAATCTTAAAAGGAAAATGGGAAAATTACATGCCATTGGCATTAGGATTCGATAATTAATCCACTTACATCAATTACTCCAATTGAAATGGAATATTTGAAGGGATTTCACCATTGAGAAGATGAAGCTCCATCAAAATCTTACAAAAAAGGGATAGGATTGATGGCTTCTAAACTCATGATCAGGGGTTTATATCATCTACATTGATGTCTTAAGTGTGAATTTTAGAGCCATTTAGTTGAGCTTTTAATAGTATATAATGGTTAATTTGTGACTACATGACCAAGAAAGTTAGTCATGACATTTTTTTATAAGTTAAGTACTAGCAAATTTGAGCAATTTTGATGTATTTTAAGTGATGTAGCTATAAATTACTAACACAAACTACTAATATAGATCAAAGATAAACATGTATGACAAGACAATGACCATGTGAATATAGATTAGTACTATTTATTACTTATTTCTAATTTAGTTGTAGTAGTGTATTCATTTAGTGTGCTTTATCATATTAATTAGGATTTTTCATGCTAAATTGAATTCTAGAATGTTGACCCAAAATTTACTTTGGTCTCAACATAATATTTTGTACTAGAAAATCTTCCCAAATTAGTAGGAGGGTTGCTCCGAGAAACCTTTCAAAATTAAATTCATATCAAAGAAGGTGGTATGAGTCATAATCATTATGAATCATGCTACATTAAAGAGTATCAGAAGGTCATATTAAATAATTACTCCAGTACATGGTGACTTAACATGAACTATAAGAGTATTATTCATCAGTTTTAAGTCACTAGGTTTCAGTCCAAGAAAGTTACAATGTTCAATTTTTAGTTTGGTCAAGTCACTCATCAAGTTGGGGTTAGTAGAGATATATGGATTTCAGAGTTAGAGTATTACATAGCCTACTATTACCCATAATACATATCCATGGTAGCCATTAATTCCATAGTTCCGAACAATATCTTGTCGATGCACAATTAGGATCAATATATCCTTGTTTTTCTTAGTTTGAGATCACAATATTTGTGTCTTCATGGAGGCCATCCTTAGGCCATTTCTAAGTTTTGAAACTCTCCCATATCAACCTTCCATATGTCAAGGTTGATCAAGTTAGGTTTCATGAGATGAGGACTTAGTTTGCAAAAAATTTCAACATTGATCTCTTTCGTTGGTCATTCGGTTGTTCCATAGAAATAAAATGATTTCTATTAATCTTTAAAACAATATAGTGGTTTTACCCTATAGGGATCTGAACAAGATTTTGAACGAGTGATCATTTTCTAAATTTTAAATTTCCATGTCTAGTCTATGAAGAGTGTAAGTTGCATACCTCATAGCTTGACAAATTCCACTATCAATACTTCTTGTTCATGTTCTATTTTGACTCTAATCTAGAGTTAAATTCATTCCTATAGGTGATGTAAGATAGTATGAAACCTCAACTATTATCATGAATTTGTTCTTTGTCCATTTTCTCCTTGTTGGTAAATATCATGGTTAAGACGTTGAATAACTTAGCTTGGGTAAAAATACTACTCTTCTTAGGTAAGCTTAAGTAAAATGCCCTTGGTTGGGGCGGGGGTCCTGAGCCTCTTCCTTTGCACATGTATCCTTCTTCCATCCAAGTGTCTTTAAGAGTGTGAAATCACTAGTGATGAGAAAAGGCTAACCCCTTCTTCTTTGAACTACAAGGGGCACTCTTCATTCTAACCAAGTAGTGTACACAAGCTCACTATTTGTATATAGGGTGGAACAATTTTGGAATAATAGGTGTGAGATTGGTTGGGAGGACCTTGAAAATGGTGTGGTAACCATTGCATGTTATTAATCAACTTAAAAATTACAATTAATACATTTTCAAACTCTTAAACCTTTCATAATTCAACCCAACACCCTGGTAAATATTAGTTTACAACTAATTACATCCTTTTCAATTGTTGTTACAACTTACTAAAGGGTTGTAATTGCATTTTCAGACCCCATTTTTCAACTTTGAAAAATCTCGATACCACTTTTCGGGCAATTATGGGTAATATCAAGCCATTTTGGGCTTATTTTCACACATTACAAGTCCTAAACAACTTGTTTTTCATAAATTACAACCACTTAAAATGACATGGTTGTATCTTTCTCAATATTTTTTGACTCTTAGTTTTCAGTATTTTATACAAGTCATTCACTGAGAAATTATTTTGAGCCCTGGTTTACCCTGGGAACCATTTTCAAACATTTTCCCAAGGTCATAAGGGAGAGAACAACTTGTTGTTCACTTTTATCAGTTTTCTAATCCAAAAATCAACAAGGTATTATTAACCCTCTTGTGCATAAAAATTCACCTCTAGGCCTTTTTGGCTACCCAAGAAGCTAAGGGAGGACAATACCTAGGTTGGGTGGTCCTAAGAGGGATTTTATGCAAGTCACTCACCTCTTATTTTTCCCCTTTTGACAGACTTAGACACAATACCATATGAGTTGTGGGTAGTCTCTACCTCGTGCCGAGCTATTAAAGAGGTTATGCATAACCGTATTCACCATTGAATAGGTGGGATCTATCCCAATGGACAATTTTTTCTTATAACATGGACATTTTTTATCAAGTATGGAAGGATGTGTTGTACCACAATTCTACCAAGTGAAATCACTTGACCTATTATGTTTTTTAATCAAATGAAAATTAATGAGATACCCTTGTAGAAATTTATCCACAATCTTAGTGTTCCCATTATATTAAGGCTAGTAAGAAGTTTTGTGATCCAATTGAGTACCCAAAAAATAAAATAATTCAATCCAAAAATTACCATTGAAAATTGTGTATCTATCAATTACAATTATCTTGGGGATTCCATGTAGCTTCTAAACTATTTCCATGAATGATGTAGATATTGTACTTGGTTCAAAAGGATGAGAAAGAGAGAAAAAATGGGTGTACTTTGTGAGTCAATCCACTACTACCATGATGAAATTATTTCATTTGGACATAGATACACCTGTAATAAATCCATTGAAA
Organism: Picea sitchensis; assembly: GCA_010110895.2. Taxonomy (NCBI): domain Eukaryota; kingdom Viridiplantae; phylum Streptophyta; class Pinopsida; order Pinales; family Pinaceae; genus Picea; species Picea sitchensis. The sequence continues at coordinate 521,891 of SNQJ01S0002535.1, read as the reverse complement.
CCATTTTCCAATGTTGAGTTGATATGGATAATGGTCATAGAAGACTTGGAGTCTTGAATATCTCCCTTATTCTGGTGGAAAACCAAACATTTAAACAAAAACTTTTGAAAATCAATTTTAAGACCTTCCCCAAAAAAATCCTTTTCGATCATGTGGTAAGTTTTCAAGAACACTAAATATCCTCCTATAGGAGAACTACTCAATTCCAAAAGGACCTTCTATTTGAGTTGGCAATTCTTATATAAATATAGGTGATCTTGATACCAAAATGAATAATTTTTCCACACAAACTTATTTAATGCACTTGGGACCTCTTCTATTTGTTGAATGATATTGTATACCTTATGCTATTGCTTTCATTCTAGTTCTTCCACTCAATAAGATTGTGGAATGAAAATAACACACAGTAAGTCATTTGTGTCCTCTTCTTTCCTTAATCTACCACCACATTTTGTTTCCTTTTTTGTAGATAATTTCAAATTCATAAATTAGAATCATTGTCGCTCTTATGAGTATAATCATTGTTCCAAGAAGTACGTCAAAATAACATGATATATTTTTACCCTAAAGTGTCTTCCTATTAAGTAATGTTGTCATTTCTTAACTGCATGTAATATGGATGAAATTTCCTTTTCACAAATGGGTTTGAGTAAGTTATTTCCTTTAATATGGCTACTTTCAAAGGCAATTTCTTACAATAAAAATACACCAATTCCATGCCTTGAGACATTACACTCCACAATAAATGTTTTTGTGAATTCAAGTGTGGCCATGATATGATATGTACACATAGCCTCCTTAATATTTTCAAAATCTTTTGTTACTTCTTGAGTCCAAGAAAATTCCTCCTTTTTTAATAATGTTGTTAGAGGTGCTAATATTTGAGCATAATTCTTGATAAACTTGTGCTAATATCCCACCAATCCTAAAAGCCTCTAATATTCTTCGAGGTTCTATAAATTGGACAATCCATAATAGTTGTAATTTTTTAGGGTACACTTTAACACCTTCATGAGATGCAATATGACCCAAATATTCCACTTCCTAGACCCAAAGTAAAATTGTGAAGGATTCACATATAGTTGTTGATCTTACAATAGTTTTAATACCATGTCAACATGCTATACATGTTCTTCCAAATATTTTTTGTAAATTAGTATATCATCAAAAAATACTAATCATATGAAGGGTTTGAAAATATAATTCATCAAGCTTAGAAATGTGGAAGGTGCATTACTAAAGCCAAACGACATTACCAAAAACTCATAATCACCTTCATCTTTTCTAAAGTATATTTGGGAATGTCTTATTTACTCATTCTAATTTGATGATATTGAGAATGGAAATCCAACTTGGTAAAGAAAATTGCTCCTTGCAATTCATCTAATAATTTATTAATGACAGGAATAATAAACTTATCTTTAATGGTCATTTTGTTGAGCTCTTTGTAATATGGACACATATGCCATGAACCTTCCTTTTTTTAAATAATCACCATTGGTGAATATAAAGAACTTTGTCCAAATTTAATGATTCTAGCCTATAACATTTCTTAAACTGTATGCTCAATCACACCCTTTTGTGCATATGGGTACTTGTAAGGCCTAATGTTAGGGGGTACACTTTCCAAATGAATAGGATGGTCATGATATTGAGATGATGGAAGACCCTTATGCATCTATCCAAATACCTTGGAATGATTGTTGATAACGTTTTTTACATCCACAAGAGCAAAGGATCTAGATTGTTAAATATCCAATTAGCACAATTGTCCAATTACACCATAGTGTCCCTTGTTTAGAAATTTTGTCATTCGATTAGAGATTATCACTTTATATGGATTTCCTTGGATACCTTTGAGTTCAATTTCCTTTCCTTCCTAGGAAAATCTCATGAAGAGTTCCTAAAAATTAAGAGTCATCGTTCCCAATGATTGTAACCATTGTACCCCTAAGACAACATCAACACCATCCATTTAGATTCCAATCATTGTTCTATCTAATAAATAGTCCCCCATAGTGAGATTAATACTATGAAACTTCTATAAACAATTTATGGTGCTTCCATATGCAATCATTACTTGAAACTATGATGCTATATATATATAAAGCAATTGAGAAGTTTGTCTAATTAGAAATTAATGAAGTTATGGGTACTACTAGAATTAATCAACAATGATACCATATTCATTTTTATATATCCTTATATATTGAGAGTTTAAGGAGTGTTGATGGTAGCCAATTAATGACAAGATATTGTTGGAGTAGTCTTTCCAATTTTAGATCTTGTGATGGTTCCAATTCTTGATCTTTTTCCTCTTCAAAATCTATGTAGAATAATTTATTCTCATCACATTGATGTGCCTTACTATACTTGTTGTCACAACTAAAACATAGCCCATTTTCTCTTCTTTCATTCATTTTTTTATGCTTCAACCTTGTAGTTTGAGTGATGTTAGGAGAGGGAACATGTTGTTTTCTATAGTTGTTAGTCGCCACCCTTCTAATAGACATATTTTTACTTTCCACTTTCCTTTCCACATTGAAATTATTCTCCATGGATTTAGGTTCGAAGAGAAACACCTCTTGTTGAATTATCTCCTTTGAAGTTCCATAGAGGGATCTAAAAAAATATCCCTGGGAATTTTATTTACCTTGAGACTCAACTTTTGGAATTGTTGAATGTGCTCTGTAATTGGACCTCTTTGCAAAAGATTTATCAAATGACTAAATAATGTGTTGTTTTTAATATCTCGATAATGTGTTATCAATTCATTTGTAAAAATGTACCAAGATACAATAGAATCATTTTTTCATTCACAAAGCCATTGGTACCAAAAAAAATGATCAAGTTCTAAATACAAGGATGCAAGAGTTACCTTTGTAAAGTTGGCACTTGAAATAGATCAAAGAATTGCTCCATTTGGAATATCTATGCTATAGTATCTTTACCGTCAAATTTACTCCTATCAATATTGGGAATTAAGTAGTTCCTTGGAGTCAAGTTGAACCCCTTATGATGAGAATCTTTCAGTGATGAATAATCATAATTCTAATATTGAATTTTTATGGTCTCCACATATGTTAAAATAATTCCCATATGTGACGAGGGTTCAAAAATTATGTTCTCCCTATTTCCAGAAATTCCTTGTGTCTCAATATCACTTTTAGGGAACCTCTCCTCTACAATATGTATGAGCATGAATTCAATGGAATTTTGTAATTGTTCCATCTTTTGATCCCTGGAATTTTGGAATTGTTCCATTTTTTAATCCATGGAATTTTGTAATTGATCCATCTTTGGATCCATTTATGTTTTGATTAATTCATTAAAATGTCCCAAATAAATCTGTTTCGACACAATCTCACCCATTTCATTAAATTGGTTCCTTAATAGGGATACTTGGTACCCTAAGTCTTCACTTTCAATTGTCATGTGTTATTTTTATGGAGGTTTATCAAGAGTAGAACATTTTTCATAACCCTTTACCATGGGATAAAATAAAATACTCCTCACAATTTTTGAATCACCCAAAATAGATCTTTTAATCAAAACTTATGCTAATTTCAAGTTAACATACCTTTGAAAACCCCAGTTTGTATAATGTATTGTGGTTGACCTTTATGTTGAAGTATCCTTGAAATTTTTTCCCCACCAAGTCTAATTTTTTTATCTATAGTATCTTGATATGTCTTGTCTTCATTGTCATAGCTTGACCAAATTCCAATGCGCCAAGAGAAATTTATAGTAACATTCCCGAAACTTGTTGTTTTTGTCCCTTTCAAGAGAGTGAACTTGTACAGACTTCCATGTGTCCAATTTTTTTGATCTACTTCAAAAACTTTGACCTAAAAACTATGATATGTTTTATTTCCAATGGAAAAGGTGGCACAAAATTTGGAATTTTAAAGCTTTAGATATGATTGTCTTAACAACAATGCACATTTGAGACTAGTTTCAAGACTTGTCAGCAACACAAATTTCCAGAACCCATATTTCTAAAAGTATAGAGAAATATACCCTAAAAGTTTTACCACGTGTACCTTTCTATGTCTTCTAAGTCTTCCACAAATTTCCCTATTTGAAAATTATCAGGAAAAATGTTATAGAAAAAATTCCAAGATGACTCGTTAGAGACTAATTTCGAGACTAGTCAAAAGCCCTAATTTCCATAGGCTATATCTCTGAAAGTATAGAGAACCAAAAACCAAAACATAATTTTTTTACCACATGTACAATGATGTGTCTCATCAGGATCCCAAAAAANCCACAAATTTCCCTATTTGAAAATTATCAGGAAAAATGTTATAGAAAAAATTCCAAGATGACTCGTTAGAGACTAATTTCGAGACTAGTCAAAAGCCCTAATTTCCATAGGCTATATCTCTGAAAGTATAGAGAACCAAAAACCAAAACATAATTTTTTTACCACATGTACAATGATGTGTCTCATCAGGATCCCAAAAAA
>SNQJ01S0002535.1:476948-517388 GCA_010110895.2 Picea sitchensis | reverse complement strand
AGAGAGAGAGAGAGAGAGAGAGAGAGAGAGAGAGAGAGAATACCAAGATGACTTGTTTGAAGTAGCCAAACCAAAGGATCATATGATCTGAAACCAAATGTTATTTACCAAACACCCAAATAGCATAAAAATATAATAAGAAGTAAATTCACACCTTGATAATGAGAGAGAACAATAAATGAGAAGTATATTCAAGGATGCAACCTATTTTTATAATATAAAAATACAATATGAGATGCTCATTAAAACTAGGTCTCCTTGGTATATATAAGAGACAAAGAGAACAATTACAATTAATGGGTATAGTCGACGAATAATAACAACACTAATATAACGATATAAATGTAATAACACAATATTTAGGGATTAACACTAATTGGGTGTCCAATATTAGAAAATATCTTAATGAATCTTTTGTAGTAACCATCAAAACACATAAAAAACCCTCACACTTGCTACATTATTTGAAGTGGGCCAATTCATCACGGCCTCAATTTTCTCTCAATCCATAGATATTCTATGTTTTGAAATAATGTGACCCAAATAATGAATTTCATTTTGATAAAAATCACATTTTCTTAGTTTTGCATACAACTTATGTTCTCTTGGTACTTGCAAAAACATTCTCAAATGTTCCACAATCTCTTCTTAATTATTAAAATTAATAATAATATCATCCAAGAAAACTAACAAAAACTTATTCGAATACTTGTTTAAAACTTACCCATAAACACATGAATGTTGTTGGTGCAATAATGAGACCAAATGGCACCACCATAAATTCATAGTGGCTATACCTTGATCTAAATACTATATAAATGCATCTTCCTTAATTTTTACATAATTATAACCATACATAAAATAAATCTTTGAAAAGATTTTTGATCCTCTCATTGATTTAATCATGTCACCAATTTGAGGTAGAAAATACTTGTTCTTCAATGTCACTTTATTCAAATCGCTGTAATCAATGCATATCCTAAGAGTTCCATGTTTTATTTTTCAAAAATTAGATAGGCACTCTCCATGGAGATACACTTATTAAATATATCCCTTTTCCAACATCTCTCACAATTGCATTTTCATCTCTAGTAATTATGAGGTGCTCATTCTATAACGAGTCTTGGATACGGGTGTAGCTCTGGATACGGGTGTAGCTCTAGGTACAAGATCGATCAATTGTTAAATCAATATACCTATTTGGAGGAAGTCCTAGAACTTGATCAAGGAATGTATCATTGAAATTTTGTAAGATAGAATAGTATTAAAACTTGATATTTCTATCCTTTGTTGAATCTAATAAATCAGTTGCATACAATAGACATATTTTTATAAAACATTTATTTAGCTACAAGGTTGAAATCTAACTAACAAAAACTTTCTTTGGAATGTCTCTGACTATCCTCGGGTTCTTATCTTTATCTATGCAATCAAAGTATTTTTATAACAATCAAGTTTAACGCAATGTGCTTCCACCCATTCCATACTAACGAGGATATAAAATAAGGTTACCAACTTGATGAGAATGCTTCAGAGTTTTCATTTTTCAAAGGTTGTCTTAATAGTTGTTTTAACCCTTATTTCAAAAAGTGGTGCTACTAGTAGCACCCTTGTTTTTTTTTAGCTTAAAATTAAAGTTGTGTCCTTCACAATCGGTGCCCTAGTGGACAAAATCCTTAAAATCAACCCTCAAATCGAAAAGTGGTTCTCTTAGTAGCACCCATTTTTTGGGTTTAAAATAACAACTTGTTAGAAACCTTGGCCTTGAGAATCCGTACACCTGTAAACAAAAAAATTACAATCTATTTTTGAATCAAAAAATGGTGCTACTCTCTTCCCTTTTGGTTAAAATTACAACTTGTTTGAAACCATGGCCTTGACAACCGGTATCGTTGTGGACTTAAAACTAAAAATCGACCCTCAATTCAAAAAGTTGTGCTACAAGTAGTAACCAACACCATTGCAAAAAAATATAAAAAATTGAAAAATATGGAAACAAAAAAATAGAGAGAAAAAAATCCAAACTATGGGAAAAAAACATGTTTTGTGTATGTGTGTGTTTGCGCACACACAAGTTAATGATGGTCTCCCATGATGCATTAGGGACAATGCTAACATGGAAAAACAACAATCTCTTAACTTGAAGGGATGATTCGAGATACTTTGACAATAAATTTGAATGTGGTGTAAAAAGATGAAATATAGGAAATCAAATTAGATTTCCGAATATGTAATTTTTGTTTATAGAATTTGTGCATGTCTATGTGAAATTTAAGTTTTTCTAACATTGGTATGTTATTTTTCATGCAAAATATAATGCATATGTTTCTATTATTACCGGTGTTGAGTACTTAAACAATATAATTTCTTTAAAAAGATTGAAATTAAAAATCCTTGCATTAGTGTAGGGTACGAGGGTTTTAACATTATCAAACAATTTTTATTTATTTTTAGATTGCAAGTCTTAATCTATACTAACGAGTGTATAACTTATTTTAAAAATGGTTACGGCGATAATAAATACTTATGTAGCCTATAAAAACATAGCATAAAAAATAAAAGTATTATAATAATAATAATTTAATTTTAAGGTCACAATCAAGCGAGACCCCCTTGTTTATGGGACAAGGGGCCACCTCTGCCTCAGAGCCCCTTGTTTATGGTATAAGGGACCCCCTCCCCCCAACAATTTCACTGGTAAAGTCTACGGAGGTATAGATACCATACCCACCTTTGGATTTGAACTTGTGACCTTTTAGAAGGAAACACATATTCTTAATCATTAGGTCCACTCAGGTTGTATTTCATAATAATCCATTTGTGACCCCCTTCTTTGTGGGACAAGGGATCCTAGGAATTTGATTGCTAAAGTCTATAGAGGTATACATACCCTACCTGGTGTGGATTTGAACCTGTAACCTTCAAGGAGGAAACACATGTTCTTAACCATTAGATTGATTTGGTGATATATTTGTATGAGAAGTTACTACTCATTTTCTCAAAATACTCACACATAGTGGAACTTTTCTTTTTATTATATCATAATGATCAATCATCGAAATTCGCATACCTTGGAAAAGGTGAGGCACCGGACCAATCGACTTGGAGATGTAGCTTATGAGTGGGCTAATTTAAGGCCGGATGCCAACGCCCTAGCAGCTTTCAAGAGGCCTTGAGATCCCCAACCTTCTCGCCTGGTTTAATCTCCTACTTCAGCAGCAAAATTGCCCCAACTGCGCCTCCCATCCCTGGCCATGATATCCTCGGCGCCATTAATTATATTAATTGAACATTTCGAAACCATAGTCTTCACGGTTTGCTTCAAAGCAGGGTGCATGTATTTTCATTCCATCCAAATTAGACCTTTACCACAATCTTCTTGGCCGAGCAAATGATGTAACAGGAGTTGGTGATGCGAGACACACACTATAATTTAGTGACAACTTAGCGTTCGGGAATCGAAGTTGTAGAAACTCTTGTTTAATCAAAGAAGTTGTTAATCTGTATGCCATGCTTCTTTTGTATGCAATCTGTTATGAGGAAAACAGGCAAACTGTTTGAAAAGTCGAGGTTTGTTATGACACCGTGTTCACAGTTTTGTATAACATAAATGTTGTCTATGACAATATTTTGACAAAATTAAATCAATGGTGATCTCCCGAATTTCTATCAACGACTAAATGCATGTGTGATAGGCCAACTGTTGTTAGGCTGTTTGAGGAACATTATATTTTATTTTAGGCACATGAAAGAACAGCTGGCTTACAAAAATACCCAACCAGAGTTGTCAGATAGTTCCTTATATTAAAATATCTATATAATAACCGCATTCAGCTCTATGAATTACAGACAACTGTCTTTCAAAACGTAACGTATGAATATTAACAGCGAATCATCTTTGGAGGTATGAACTGTAAATNACGACTAAATGCATGTGTGATAGGCCAACTGTTGTTAGGCTGTTTGAGGAACATTATATTTTATTTTAGGCACATGAAAGAACAGCTGGCTTACAAAAATACCCAACCAGAGTTGTCAGATAGTTCCTTATATTAAAATATCTGTATAATAACCGCATTCAGCTCTATGAATTACAGACAACTGTCTTTCAAAACGTAACGTATGAATATTAACAGCGAATCATCTTTGGAGGTATGAACTGTAAATAGCAATTGAATTGAGAGACTTAAATGACGATGTAAATTAAAAGACAACATTGCTATTATGGCATTGCTGCAACTGGTTAAATCTTTGTGGTTAAATCTTTGTTATAGTGATTTATTGGGAAAGGTGATTTTCCCAAGAAGTCACTTATAGTGACAAATAATCAATGCACTTTCAAATTACATTGGTTAATTTCCCTTTCTATAGCCTACTTTGACATCATTACGATTCTACAGATTTGCCTTAGTTTGTAAATTAAGTTCTGTTCACTATGAAATCACTTGGGATTGGCTAGTAGATTCCCTTCTTTGTCTAGCATAGATAAATGTTGATATAACTAGTTGACAAATTTGTTTGGTATGAGAGTAGTTTGTTCCAGGGAAGAAATGGATGGTGAATGCTAGAACTTGGTATCGTACAAGTGGAGAATATTTGTGGGTAAGAGTAGAAACCATTTAGACAACACATGAACAAGAAGAGATTATGATAAGAGAAGAAGGTTCATAATTGAAGAGGAGGAGTTCAGGTCTACTCATGTGAGATTAATGATTGTAGAGCACGAGTTCTTGTCCTTTTAACAAAATTTGCATCAAGAATTAGCTTTAGCTAATTTACTATGAATTTGATGATCTTATCTTATATGGTAAATATGGTTTTTCCACTTCCATTCATTTTCAATTCATCTATTAGTAGATGGTAATACCTTTTAGTATTATTTCCACTATATAGATGGTTCAAAACCATTAAATTATGTACCTATATAAGGCGTGGTGATTTTGAAAAGCATAACCATTCAAACTATAACTATGTTTCAATCGTTGTTTGATATGAAACAACTTTTTAGAATGGAGACAAAGATGGACATTAGCTCATTTGATGGGTCACTTATTATTGAAAGGTTGGATGAGTATTACATAAGCTAGAGATTTTTATATTTGCATAAGGTATTCATTTTAAGTGGTAGGAGATGCATCACTATAGTGGGAGAATTTCTTGATTCATTAGCCATCTATTTTTCTTCATGTCTTTTCCCATTTTAAACCAAGTAGGATATATAACAAATAATTCTACAAAATCTTGATTTGGAGCCAACCATACAAAGTAAAGGAAGTTATATTATGTTGTTGTGGGTTATAAAAAGGGAACAATTAAATGTAGACCAAAATTTCATCCATTGTCTATTATATATCAATAAAAAAGACAATATTCACATGAAACATAAGGCACATTAGGTAAATGGAGAAAAATCTCACAATGAATAAAACATGATAATATTAATCTTATAAATTACACCAATGCTTTGGCATTACAAAGACAATAAACTCATTTGTGGTGTTGCACAATTAAACCTTCAAGCCTTGTGAGAGATAATTATTATTAGGTGAAACCACAAAGCCCTGTCACACTTCCTATTGAAATATGAGGATGGAAATTTCATATTTTACCTATTTATTAAATGGAATCCTTTGAAACTCATATGTTCCTTGATAATTTTGTTATGCAATAAAACGACAATTTGTAGAGAATTTTGCTACCTTTCTAAATATGTATTTTTCTTTTTTTCTTCTCAGAAAAGGGAAAAAATGTAATTTTGTTATATATATCAGGATTACAAAAGTCAATTGGGTTTATCCCGAGTGGTTTGTGTTGAGGGGCGTGTCCCCCCCACCTAGGTTCAATTACTGCAAGTGACATGTTCATCTCTTAAATGAGCAAGCTATCAAAAAAGTCTCAGCTTTCTACAAAAATTGGTTTACCCCAGGTACCATCCTTGAAATGAGGGGAAGTGATATATATATATATATATATATATATATTACAATATCTAGGTGTGTATTCACACTTGAAAAGGTTCCCTAATGGGAAGATCATATCATTAGTTTACACAATAGTTTTCTCTTTCAAGTCCATCAAACTGGACCCCAAGACAGAACCAATGCGTCCTCAAAGATCACCTATAGAAAATATGAAAACCCCATAATGGCTAGTAGATCCCTAAAGAAAAATGGATTGGCTACCCAACATTTGAACTAGTAAAAATCGGGGTGGGGGTCGTGAGGGGGGATTTAGAAGTATGGTTGGCCACAGACTCTTGAATGTGCCAAAATCCTACATCTAAAATAAATCTTTCCTTTGAGACACCATGAAAATCCATATTTGTTTCTCTACAAACACGATGAAAATAAATATTGCTAAAAACTGAACAAGCCAATTGAACCTCCTCAAATATTTGCCTCAAAGTGAAATTTCTGAGATTGTTAATCCTACTCATCAAGTTTACAAATAGAAGAAGATCCTCAAGAATTTGATTTTTTGGGCACCTTTTTCAATTTCTATTAATATTGACAACTTTAAGACCATGAGTTCAGTTAAATTATTAATGTCTCTTCCCAATCTAACCTTGAAATTTAAATATGATCATTAGATAAATATAAAAACACCTTTTGCACAACAAACTGGTTAGTCCCCTTGGATTTCACTATCAAAGAAATCCCACGCACCAGTTTTATTAATAGGTTCCTCTTTAATCACTCTAAGAAATTTTTCCTTCTCTTACTGATCAAAACCCTCTAGGATAGAAAAAATATGAACAGCACACTGGCTAGGAGGAATATACATGGATTCATTAATATGAGCACTACATGCCAATCATATTCCCCAAGTAACTAACAAGGAAAATACTTATATTTTTTAACAGTTGGATTTATACACCGCTTTTCTAAACCATTATAAATAGAAATATCAACCTAGATCTCCCTTAAGCTTATAGATCCTTCGAATTCCTTCCATACCTGAATTGTAAAAGCCCCAAAAAATAACAAATGAACAACAAAATCATCACATTCCTCACACAAAATACACCATATTGGATCATGATTTCCTCTTCTTTGTAGGATATTCTAAGTAATGACCTTGTTTTCTAGAGATAAGTACATAACAATATCATATTTTAAGGGATATTTGAACTTCCTAATGCCCTTCCACCCCCATAACATATCCTCTACCCTAGCTACAAAACTGTATGATTGATATCTATATTTTGGAGTGTATATTCCTCTAGCTCGATTTTTCTCCATATGAGATCATCCTCCTCTTCCTTAATCCTCTCATGAATAGACCTTAATGTTGTGATATATCTCTCCCAACGAATCACATCTCTATCTTATATCACAATACTAGTAATTAATTCCCACTCTTTTCTCCATATAGTACCTAATTTTGGATAGGCAACCTAATTTAGAAAGAAATAACCACTTCTATGGACATCTCAATCAAACTATTAGATACTCTATACCCCTCACCACTCCCAACCCAAAGGCCAGAAGAAATCCCCACAATTGTACCATTCCCAACCTTCCAAACAAGACAATGACCAATTAAATGAAAAGATAAAATCATTTCTTTCCAAATAATAAAAGAATTACTCCATTTTTTTACTGTATCCGTCATCGAATATTCCACTAAACCAGGAAATAGATACTTTTGAGTTATAACTTGGCACCAAACACCCTTACCTTCAATCAAGATTGAAACAGATTTTGCAGCCAAAGAATGATTGAAATGGTGTATATTCTTAATTTGCTTGAACCTTGTTGGTATTTTGGAATCGAAACATGATTCCATTTAACCCAATCAATCCATTTTTTCTCCTTACTTCCAAACTACAACAATCTAAATCTTAGTTGCTTGATCTTTTCTAAAACTACCTTGGAATAAAAGATAAAGAAATATAATATATAGGATTTACCTCAAGAATGTATTTGACTAAAATGATCCTACCTCCCTAATATAGCCAATGGTTACATCAAACATATAATCACTTTTCCACCGTAACGATTGTTTGTTGTGGAGCCTGATTATCTTCATGTTTCATAGGTATTTGTTTTCAGTCATGTTTATACCCCATAAATATTGTACACACCAGAATATTGTACACTCCTCCACGCGGGGAGGTTACAGGGGGGGCTTTCCCCCTCTGGGAGATCTAGGGGAAAGTGGGCCCTCCGCGGGGGTTTGAGGGCAAATCCCCCGAAGGGAAAATGCCTTGTAAATGTATATTGTAATTTCATAGTAAATCTGGACCGTTCATGATAAGGTCACATATCTAATGGTAGAAGTTATGTTATCTTTTTTTTTCCCTATAAGGAAACCCTCCTTTATGAGGGAAATGTATTGTGGTTGTGTATCATTGTGAATATTGTATTCTGAGAGAGGATACTGTGAGAGAAAAAAGAGGAAGCTACAATGGTTGTGTTTTAGGTTGTATCCCTTCATTTGTTGGATAAAGGAAGTACCCAATGATTTCTCTCGTGGACGTAGCCCACACTGGGTGAACCACATATATTTGTGTCTCTATTGTATTGTGTATCTTATGTCTTTTATTTCCACATTTTATTTTATTTTATTGCTATGCAATACTGTTTTTCTAACAACTGGTATCAGAGCGAAAGGTAGCTCGCAAGAAAATAGGGTTCCTGGTTCGAGCGACAACAATGGCGGAAGATGGAAATTTTAGGGTCGAGAAATTTAACGACCAAAACTACCAGTTATGGAAGATGCAGATGGAAGATTATTTATATCAGAAGGATCTATTCCTAGCATTGGGTGGAATAACAAAGAAGTTGATGACCATGAAGGATGAAGAATGGGAGGTTCTTGATAGAAAGGTTCTAGGAATGATACGGTTGAGCTTGTCAATGTCGGTGAATTTCAATATTTCGAAAGAAAATACAACAAAGGAGATGATGGACGCATTGGATAAACTGTATGAAAAAACCTCAGCATCCAATAAGGTATTTCTAATGAAGAGATTATTTAATATGAATATGTCAGAAGGTGGGTATGTTGCAGATCATTTCAATGAATTTAATACAGTTACTAATCATCTAATTTTTGTAAAAGTGGACTTTGATGATGAGGTCAAGGCTCTTCTAATATTGTGCTAATTGCCAAAAATTTGGAATGGCTTGGTCATGGTTGTAAGTAAATCTGTCTCTAGTTCAAACACTTTAAAGTTTGATGATGTTGTTGGTGTTATCCTTAAAAAGGAAATGCGACAGAAAATCACAGGTGAGACATCAGGTAATGCATTAAACATGGAGAATAGGGGAAGATAAAAGGATATAGGAAAGGGCTCAGGGAAGCGCGGGAATTCTAGTAAGGGAATATCCAAATCCATACTGGGAAATATAGAGTGTTGGAATTGTGGGAAGAAAGGACATCTGAAGAAAGACTACAGATCTCCAAATAAACAAAGAGATGGACAACATGAGAAAAATCAGGAAGAAAATGTAACATGTGATGTGTTAGAAGATGCTTTGATTCTTTCTATAGATAATATTTCTGAGTCTTAGGTAGTAGATTCAGGGGATTCATTTCATGCCACACCCCATAGGAAACATTTTCTAGATTATGTTCAAGGCGATTTTGGACAGGTTCATTTGGGTGATGATGCACCATGCAAAATTGTTGGAATGGGAAAGCTAAACATAAAGAAAATGAATGGAAACCATTGGTTGTTGAAAGAGGTAATACATGTTCTAGATATAAGGAAGAATATAATTTCAACAGGGAAGTTGGCAAGTGAAGGTTGTATATCCATATTTACAGATAAGGTGTGGAAGGTCACCAAAGGATCATCGGTGATAGAAAAATGAAAGAAGGTAGGTACATTGTATTTAAGTATTGGTAATACTGACTCTTCTATCTATTTAGCTTCTACGAGAGTGGATATATCACTGTGGTATCATAGGCTTGGAAATATGAGTGATAAGGGGATGAAAATACTTCACAACATATATTTGATTCCAACTCTTAAACAAATTGATTTGGATTTATGCGAGCATTTTGTTTATGGAAAACATAAGAGAGTCATATTTATCAGAGTCGCAAAACAAAATAAAAGTGAAAGGTTAGATTTTGTGCATACATATGTATGGGGACCATATCAGGTATCATCTCTTGGAGGCTCTTGTTATTATATTACTTTTATTGATGATGCAACTAGAAAAACTCGGGTTTATTGCATTCGACAAAAATATAATGTTTTTGATACTTTTAAGAAATGGAAATCTTTGGTTGAGAATGAGACAGGAAAAAGGTTGAAGTGTCTTAGATCAGACAATGGAGGTGAATACTGCATCAAGGAGTTTGATGATTACTATTCATACCATGGGATTCATAGAGAGAAGACATTTTCAGGAACACCACAAGAAAATGGTGTGTCAGAAAGGATGAACAAAACAATCATGGAGTCTGCAAGGAGTATGAGATTGCATGTTGGTTTTTCCTTACAGTTATGGGAAGATGTTGTACATACTGTTGTTTACTTAATAAACAGAGGACCTTCACTCTCTTTGGATGGTGTAATTCTAGAGGAGGCATGTATAGGTAAAAAGGTAAACGATTCTTTTTTGAAGACTTTCGGTTGTGAAGCAATTTTGTCCATATTGATAAATAAAATAGAACAAAGCTTGAGGAAAAATCCAAGAAGTGTACCTTTATTGGATACAAAGTTAATGATTTTTGTTATAGTTTATGGAATTATGAAAATCACAAAATCATTAGGAGTAGAGATGTCATACTGAATGATAAGGTCATGTACAAAGATCAGTTGCAGGGAAAGAAGSAGAAAAAAGAAAAACTAGAATGCACAGTGCTTGATGAGATCACTGRAAAAAAATCCAAAGGTACCAGAAAATCAAAATGTATAACAACGGGAGAAACATGTACCTCAAACTCCTGCAAGTGTTGTTAGAAGATATACCGGGTTAAGTAGACCCCCTKAACGATACTCTCCTTCATTGTATTATTTATTGTTGATTGATTCTAGTGAACCATAATGTTATGAAGAGGAAATGTGGGTAGACAATAAAGAGAAGYTGGATCAAGGAATGAAAGAGGAAATGGATTCCCTAGTAAATAATTGGACTTGGGATTTGGTTGAGTTGCCTACAGGAAAAAGAGCATTGTAGAATAAATGGGTTTGCAAGTTGAAGGAATAAGATGAAGGGAAAAAACGGTACAAGGATAGACTTATTGTAAATGGGTTTTCCCAAAAGAAAGTTATATATTTTGATGAAATATTTTCTCCTATTGTTAAAATGACTTCAATTAGGACTATTTTAAGTCTTATGGTGGTAGAATATTTACATCTTGAACCGTTAGATTTAAAAAAACTTTTCTCCATGGGGATTTGGAGGAAGAGATTTATATGCAGCAGCCACATGGGTATGAGGTCAAAGGGAAGGAAAATTTGGTATGCAGGTTGAAGAAGAGATTGTATGGCTTAAATCAAGATCCCAGGCAATGGTATTTGAAGTTTGACATGTTTATGAAAGAACAAAGTTATAGTAGATGTCATTTTGATCACTGTGTTTATTTTAAAAAGATAAAAAATGGAAGCTATATTATCTTGTTATTGTATGTAGATGACATGCTTGTTGTAGGGTCTAATATGTAGGATATAAATGTGCTCAATAATAAATTAGATAATTCATTTGCGATGAAGGATTTGGGTGCTGCAAAGAAAATCCTTGGTATGAGAATAATAAGAGACTGGAAAAATCACAAATTGACATTATCTGAGGGTGAATACATAGAGAAGGTGTTGGAGAGGTTTAGAATGCAGAATACAAAACCAGTTAGTACACCTTTGGCCAACCATTTCAAATTAACTAAGGAAATATGTTAGAAGACACAAGAGGAGATAGAATACATGTCTAGGGTCCCTTATTCATCAACAGTTGGTAGCTTGATGTATGTGATGGTTTGCACAAGACCAGATATTGCACATGCAGTGGGAGTCTTGAGTAGGTATATGAACAATCCAGGTAAAGAACATTGGGAGGAAGTAAAGTGGATTCTCAAGTATTTGAAAGGTACTACTACTGATGCATTATGTTTTGGAGGTTTATACACTATTCTACAGGGATATGTTGATTCAAATATGGAAGGTGATAAAGATAGTAGGAGGAGCACCACAGGGTATGTTTTTATTGTAGGTGGAACAACAGTAAGTTGGATTTTAAAACTGCAAAAGGTTGTCTCACTTTCAACAACAGAATCATAGTATGTTGTTGCTACAGAGGTCAGTGAAGAAATGATTTAGTTATAGAGGTTTATGGAGGAATTGGGAAAGAAGCAGGAGAATATTAGGTTGTACTATGACAATGAGAATGTCATTAATATTGCAAAGAACTCAACCTTCTATTCGAAGACTAAGCATATACATCTCATGTATCATTTCATATGATCCGTCTTGGAAGATGGACATTTGAAGTCAGAAAAGATACATACTAGCCAAAATCCTGTAGACATGTTAACAAAGGGAGTAACCAGGGAGAAACTGAGTTCCTGCTCACTTTCAGTTGGTCTTTAATCATGAAGGTGAAGATGAGAAATTTTTAGGTCCAAGGTGGAGTCTAGTCTAGTAGGTACAACAAAAATGGAGTTTTTGTGACCAGTATCCAAGCGGAAGATTGTTGGTTGTGGAGTCTGATTATCTTCTTGTTTCATAAGTCTTTATTTTCAGCCATGTTTATACCCCATGAAGAATGTACACCCCAGAATACTTTACATCCCTCCACGTGAGGGGGTTGTAGGAGGGGCTTGCCCTCCCTGCGGGGTCCGGGGGCAAGTGGGCTCCCAAAGGAAAAATTGCCTTGTAAATGTATATTGTAATTTCATAGTAAATAAGGATCGTTCATTATAAGGTTGAAAATATGACAATAGAATTTATGTTAGGGTTTTATGCCCTAGAAGGAAACCCTCTTTTATGAGGAAAATGCATTGCGACTATGTATCATTGTGAATATTGTATTCTGAGAGAGGAAACTGTAAGAGAAGTTACAACATGTGTGTTGTAGGTTGTATCCCTTCATTTGTTGGATAATAA
Organism: Picea sitchensis; assembly: GCA_010110895.2. NCBI lineage: Eukaryota > Viridiplantae > Streptophyta > Pinopsida > Pinales > Pinaceae > Picea > Picea sitchensis. Next base: position 504,328 of record SNQJ01S0002535.1, on the reverse strand, counting down.
AAAGGAAGGACTTGGCAATTTCTTTGGTGGACGTAGCCCACACTGGGTGAACCACATATATCCGTGTCTCTATTGTACTGTGTATCTTTTGTTATTTATTTCCGCATTTTATTTTATTTTATTTCTCCACGATCCTGTTTTTCTAACAACAATAAGTCAACTGCAATCCTTTTTTATGCATTGGCTTAAGATACAAGCCTAAAAATTTTAAACCATTATCAATGTCAAATTGTGGGAAAGGAATTAGTCGAGTAAAATACCCCACCTCCTCATCAACTAATCCATAAACATATATAGATTACTTCTAAATATTGATCAACATACATGTAGCTTTACAATAAATATCTAACGTCTCTTTAATCTTAAGGGCATCCTGCCTTGGACAATCAGAAAATGGTAATATATCATCAACTAACGAAAGATTATACAAAGATATATTATAGCCAATTTTGATTCCTTCGAAAGATCCAACTCTTTTTGCCTCAATAAATGATCTACTTAAACCCTCAACCACAATTAAAAATAAAATAGGGGATAATGGAAACCACTACCTTAACTCTCTACCACTTTTGAAGAAAATTGAAGTTGATCCATTAATTAAAATGACAAATGCAATAGAGGATACAAAACTCATTACCCAGTTTACAAAATGAACATTAAATCCAAAATCGATCAACCTATTACTGAATCATAATAGAAACCATTATTGAATTCATAATAGAAATCACTATTGCATAATAAACTAATTATTAAATTCATATATATATAATGATAACCCAATAATATTATAATAAAATCAATCCTCTTTCAGTTTCATACTTTGTTACTCAATTTTTTGAATTTTTAATCTGAAAATGTTGTTTTAATCTCCATAAAGAATGAAACCTCATCAAACAACATAATATTGTCATATACAAAAGGCGAATCGGTCATATGATCACCATAAACATATAAAAAGAAACATTAACAAGTAGGTTTTATCTTCGGAGGGTTCGGGGAAGCATTTCTCAACTTTGCACATAGTTTTGATGATAAAAAGAAGAATCGCCTTTTGCAATGGCATTATTACACATACAATGTATGGTGACCCCGTGAAATTGTCCTTTCCTCCACACAAATAAAACAATCTCGATGTCGACCCTCTTGTACTAAGTAGATGACTTCTATCACGTGTGATCTTATGTCCACTCATATTAGAGCACGTGCCCTTGTTATTTCTTTGTTGATAAGGTTCAACTATGCACCGTTGAAAATTTAGACTAATTACCAACATAAATTGATCAGGGTTTCACTCATGTTTTACTGTCCATTGCTGCCAAGACTCTTTAATACATTTTTTTATGTTCCAACCATAGGATATTATTCTTATTTCAATCCAAGAACTTCTATCAAAGTGGAATGAATTTGAATTATTTATTTCTCAACGTCCCTCTTTACCGATGTTCGAATCTCCCTCGATTTTTTTCACAAGGATTCCTTACTTTTTCTTAAAGAACTTGCACATTTCCCTGCAAATATCAAATATTGCTCTTCCATGTTTCATCCCCAAGTTCTTATCCAATTTCACATGTTTCAAAGCCCTCCCCAACCATTTCAATCTCTTATTTTCTCTTCATGTGATTATTCCAAGGCATATATACCACTTCCTTTAGTTTATTTTCCATTGTTTTCTTCTTAGGCCATGTTATGTAAATCAACTTTCTTTTGATTTAGTTTTCTAATATATTTTAAAATTTCATCATTTTATTATAATTGTTGATAGCCTGGTATATAGAGCTGAGTTAGTGTTGATCAGCTATTAATCAATGGTTGACCATAAAATATACATCATTTTAACCAAATTTTTGATAAATTATGTTTTCAATTCAATTTTAAATGTTATTATCTGATATTTTATTGGCTAAAGACTTTCAAATCTTATTGCAACCTTGTTCCTCCCATGTTACTATAATAAATATCTCATGTTACTCCATCACAACAATTTCAAATTAATTAAACCACTGTTCCTTTCTCATGCCACTTACTCCCACTAAATTAAACTTCTTGCATTGCACTCGATGCCATTGAGCTACTTCTGCAGTGTTAAATTAATTAAATAAAAGTACCAAGGACAAGTGTTTCTCATCACCTAGGTGCCTAGGGGTGAGAAAGTGTCCAAAAGAGGTCTCTAGAAATTAATTTTATGAGAGATAAAATAAATGTGACTTTTGGAATTTTGTGAGGGAAAATGAAAATTCATGACTCTTCAGTTTCCTCCACCAAGTCTACTTAGAGACTAAGGTGCCCTCATTCATTAATTCCTAGAGTTTGAGAGAGAAAGAGCTCGAGAGAGTTGAGTTGGGAGAGAGACCACATGAGCAAATTGTGGCATGAATTCCAAGGTAGTTTTCGAGCACAGAAATCGAGGCAAAGTACAACAGTAGCAGTCAGACCATATTGTACATATTTTTTAACACATAAATAGAGGAAAAGTACAACAATAGCAGTGAGACCGTATTGTACATATTTATGGGCATGGAAATTGAGGAGCAGTTTTGGCATGATTTTCTATGATGATTTTATGCACGGAAAACGAGATAAGTGTGTGTATTGATTATTGAAGATGACTGCTATAAATATCTCTCATTTCTCTTAATAATAAAATCCTCCCCTCTCTCACTAGTTTTCCCCTTTTTGGGATTTTCCAGGGTCTGAATTTGTAGACCAAATCTTTATGTTGAATTTTATGTGTGTGAGATTTATTTATGGGTAAAGTGTTGTAGAAGACTTATTGTGTTTCAGTTCTTAGCATTTAATTTCATGCTTACTAATTTGCAGCAGTAAATGTGCAATGTGGGTTGGGAATTTAACTATGTGTCTCAGTGAGACTTGAAACCGGGTTGGGGTGTGAAAAGTTTACATGGTATCATAACTGGTTAGAGAAGAAGAACAGAAATATTTCAACCATTAAAGTCAAATATTTTTTTGAGAAGAGGAGGTACTTCACCTGGTAGATTTTTTTGTTGGAATTGAATTTCAGTTGAGAGGGTCATGGCCACCAGTTTCAGGGTTGAGGAGAGATTGGATGGGGTTGTTAATTTCAGCCCATGGAAGGAGAGAATCACACCGATACTACATGAAAATGAGTTGTGAGATATTGTGGAGAACACATAAAAGAGTCACGTGAATGTGCCTACAGATGCTACTCTTTTGACAACCTCCACCAAGAAGAATATCAAGGCCAAAAGAATTTTCCTTGATGCCATCAAGGACCATGTGATTCCACATGTGACCGGGAAATCCAATACCTACAAGATGTGGGACTCCTTAACCAAGCTTTACCAAAGTTCCAATGAAAATAGAAAGATGGTGTTGAGGGAGAAACTGACGGGAATCAAGATGAACAAAGATGAAAATGTCACCACATACCTTACTAAAATTACTCAAGTAAGAGATAAGCTTGGAGCTGTTGGGGAGGTTGTTGCTGACAGTGAACTTGTGAGGACTACTTTGAATGGGGTGACCAAACAATGGGTTGTCTTTGTTGAGGGCATTGTGACAATGGAGAATCTTCCCAAGTGGGATCGTCTTTGGGATGACTTCATTAAAGAGGCAACTCGAAGAGGATATGTGCTTGGTAGTTCATCCACTGGTAATGGGGAGGAGAATGTGGCTCTTGCAGCTAAAGGAAAGAGTAGGTCAAAGAAGGGTTCCAAGGGAGGGAACAAGCAGAAAGATGAAGGGAAGAAAGACATGAGCAAAGTCAACTGCTTTTCTTTCCATCAATTTGGGAACTATGTTGGAAAGTGCCCTAACAAGAAGAAGAAACAAGTTGCAGCTTTAGCGGAGGTGGAGGAGTTTTATCACAGGTTCGAGAAAGATTATTCTTTGACTGCTTGCCTCTCATCTAGAGCATCTTCCACTTGTATTTGGTACATTGAAAGTGGTGCTTCCCGCCATATGACAAGAGTTTGCGAGTACTTTACAGAGTTTGCAGTGATTGGAGACCAGGAGGTGGTACTTGGAGATGACTTAGTGGTCAGAGTACTTGGGTGTGGGACTGTATCATTTTAGAGGGAGTCTCTACCTCCCATGTTTTTGAGATATGTCATATATGTTTCGGGACTGAAGAAGAAATTGGTATCAGTTTCCACTATTAAGGATAGGGGGAATGAGTTATTGTTCCATGATGGACAAGTGCTCTTGTATCCTAAGGGATCTCGAGTCACTTCGGACAAAGTGATTGGTATTCGACATGGGAAGTTGTACAAGATCATGTTTCAGCCTTCAAGAGCATTGTTTCATGGCACCAACACCAATGAAATTTGTTAGTTATGGCATAGGAGGATGGCCCACTTGCATCATGGGGCACTGAGGATCTTGAGAGAGATTGTGTTTGGAGTGCTAGAATTTAGTATAGAGTACTAGGAGCTGTGTAAGGGGTGCTCTCTTAGGAAGTACACCAAGACTGCTTTTCCAAGCAGTGATAGTAGAGTAGCTGGTATCCTTGATCTGATTCATACTGATGTGTGTGGTCCTATGTCTTCTACATCTTTGACTAGGTTCTTGTATTATGTCTCTTTCATTGATGACTTCTCATGGAAGTCTTGGATTTTCTTCATGAATACCAAAGGACAGGTCTTCCAACGGTTCCAAGAGATCAAATATCTTGTGGAGAACCAGACATGGAGTAGAATCAGAGTGTTGAGATATGATAATGGGGGTGAGTATACCTCCAATGAGTTCATTGAATGTTGTTCCCAAGAAGGAATCAGGAGAGAGTTGACAGTTCCATACACCCCATAGTAGAATGGGGTGGTTGAGCGAAAGAACATGGATATTGTTGGGGCTGTGAGAGCCATGTTACATGATCATGGACTACCACTTTTTGTTTGGGATGAGGCTTGGAACACTGCAACTTATCTGCAGAATAGGAGTCTACATAGAGTCTTGGGGGATAAGACTCCTGAGGAGGCTTTCTCTGGGAAGAAGCCTAACATTGGGCACTTTCGGATTTTTGGGTGCCTTACATATTCACATGTCCCTTCTGAGAAGAGGACAAAGCTAGAAATCACGGTAGAGAAGTGGATGTTGGTTGGGTATAGAGAGACTTCAAAGGATTTCCGCATATACATCCCTTCTTTGAGGAAGACAATTTTTAGAAGGGATGTGAGATTTGAGGAGGATGGATCCTTTAGGAAGTCATGAGGGAATGAGAGGGGTGAGAAGTCATCACCTCAATTTCAGATGAGTCCACAACAAACTTCAGTGACACAGAGTTTAGGTCAACCGGTTTCGATGATGACTGGACCACAGGTTACAGGGCCAAAGATGTCAGGATCACAAGTTACTGATCCACAGGTTTCAAGATTGAGTTCTCCAAATTCTATTCCAGGTTCAGAGTCTTTAGGCGATGGGACTGAGCAGGGAGAGTCCCCTCCACGAGACACTACTTTAGAGAGGAGGAATCCCAAGTGGCTTCAAGACACTTTGAGGGAGGCACAGGGTTTCGTGGGGAATCTCACGCAGGTTGTGAGGGTGAGTAAACCTCCAAAGAGGTTTTGCAGCTATTTTGCGATGGTGAGCAACATCAAAGAGTCTAAGCCTTCCACCTTTGAGGAGGCAGATGATTGAGAGGTTTGGAGAGATGCCATTATTGAAGAGTATAATTCTATCATAAAGAGTGATGTTTTGGAGGTGGTTCCTAGACCTGAGGGGAAGTCAGTGGTGACTTCCAAGTGGCTATACAAAATCAAGTATGATGTTGATGGCAGGATTGAAAAGTACAAGGCTCGGTTAGTGTCTCGGGGCTTCTCACAGGTAGAGGAAGTTGATTATGATGAGACCTTTGCTCCAATAGCTATATACACCTCGATCAGAGCAATGATCTCCATTGCAGCAGAGATGGGTTGGAAAATCCATCAAATGGATGTGAAGACTACATTTTTGAATGGTCTCATTCAGGAGAAGGTTTATATTGAACAACCATGTGGATTTGAGGTGCATGGGAGTGATTCTCGTGTATACATACTGAAGAAGGCCTTGTATGGGTTGAAGCAAGATCCTAGAGCTTGGTACTCCAGGATAGACACATACTTGCAATAGATGGGTTTCGTGAAGAGTGAGGCGGATCCCAACCTGTACTTCATTATGGTTGAAGGTGATCCTCTCATTCTTGTGCTATACGTGGATGATCTCTTTATTATAGGGGATAAGAGACTCATCGTTAGTTGCAAGGAGATCCTTGCTTCAGAATTCGAGATGAAAGGCATTGGGTTGATGCACTTCTTGTTGGGGTTGGAGGCTTGGCAGGAGGATGGACATATATTTCTAGGATAGGATGTATATGCGGACGGAATTCTGAGGAGATTCTGGATGGAGGATTGTAGAACCATGTCTAAACCTATGTCAACCAACTGGAAGAAGCTACATTCTTCCCAGACAGAGTTGGTTGATCCCACGTTGTATCGTCAGTTGATTGGGTCGTTGATGTATCTGGTCAACACAAGACTGAATCTTTGTTTTGTTGTTAACTCTCTTATTCAGTTTATGATGGAGCCTTGGAGAGTACATTGGATTGCAACAAAACATGTGCTCAGGTACCTTAAGGGTATAGTGGATTTTGGCCTAAACTATGAGAGAGGAGATGGAGTTCGGTTGATTGGCTATTCAGATTCAAATTGGGCAGGATGTGTCAGTGAAAGGAAGAGTACCTCAGGGTGTTGCTTTGGATTGGGCTCAAAATTGGTGTCTTGGTTCAGCCATAAACAAAATTCAGTGGCTTTGAGTTCTGCTGAGGTTGAGTACATGACAGTTAGTCAGGCTAGTTGTGAGGCCATTTAGCTTCGCCAATTGCTAGTTGGATTATTTGGTGTGGAGATGAGACCCACGATGATCTACTATGACAATCAGAGTTTCATTAAACTCTCTGAGAATCCAGTTTTCCATGACAGGTCTAAACACATTGAGATTAGATATCACTTCATTCGGGACCATGTTCAGAGAGGAGCAGTTGAACTACAATATGTTTCCACCGATCAACAGATGGTGGACATTCTCATAAAATATTTGGGTAATGGAATGCTTGTGCCTTTCAGAGATAAGCTTGGAGTGGTGATGAAGACTTTCCTCAATCAGAGGGAGTGTTAAATTAATTAAATAAAAGTACCAAATACAAGTGTTTCTCATCACCTAGGCGCCTAGGGGTGAGAAAGTGTCCAAAAGAGGTCTCTAGAAATTAATTTTATGAGAGACAAAATTAATTGTGACTTTTGGAATTTTGTGAGGGAAAATGAAAAGTCATGACTCTTTAGTTTCCTCCACAAAGTATACTTAGAGACTAAGGATCCCTCATTCATTTATTCCTAGAGTTTGAGAGAGCAAGAGCTTGAGAAAGTGGAGTTGGGAGAGGGACCACATGAGTAGATTGTGGCATGAATTCCAAGGCAGTTTATGAACACATAAATGGAAACAAAGTACAACAATAGTAGTGAGAGTATTGTACAGATTTCTGAGCATAGAAATCGAGGCAAAGTACAACAACAACAGTGAAACTGTATTGTATATATTTTTGGCCACGAAAATTGAGGAGTCGTTTTGACACAATTTTCTATGATGATTTTATGCAAGGAAAATGAGATAAGTGTGTATTAATTACTGAAGATGAATGTTGTAAATATCTCTCATTTTTCTGAATAATAAAATCCTCTCGTCTCTCACTGGTTTTCCTCTTTGTGGGTTTTTTCAGAGTCTGAATTTGTAGATCAAATCTCTGTGTTAAATTTTCTGTGTGTGAGATTTATTTCTGGTTAAAGTGTTGTAGCAGAATTCTTTTGTTTCAGTTCTGAGCATTTAATTTCATGCCTACTAATTTGCAGCAGTAAATGTGCAATGTGGGTTGGGCATTTAACTATGTGTTTCAGTGAGACTTGAAACCGGGTTGGGGTCTGAAAATTTTACATGCATCTACGGATATCAAACCGACCTTTTTGCCTCATTATTTTATACATTATCCTTTAGACGTTGTTGTAGTCGATGTCTGACTCTTTCAGCTGCATGTAGGTTTTCTGGAAGGGTGGTGTAAGTTTTGGTGAGAACAAATCACAACTAGATGGTGCAACCGAGCCAAGTAAACGGGAGTTACCATCTCTCTGACCCCTTTCCAATTGTTTTCAGTTGGCTCTCTGGCCCCTTTCCAATTGTTTTCAGTTGGCTATGGGTCTCCAACCATCTTTGCAATGAGATATCAAACTATGTACATCTGTGTTGCGCTTCTTAGTACAGAGTCATGGCTATGCATAAACTACTCTCAATGGAAGTTTGGCTCTTGAGTAAGTGGCATGTCAAGCTCTGTGCATGCAACCTGACAGTATTTATATCATATCAATGTTTGTTTTTCTTTCTCAAAATGGTGTCATAAAAATTGTGATGCCAATGGTGTCATGAAAATTGTGCATCACAGCATAACAGTTGCCCCAAGTGTTACCGATTTCCATTATGGACGATTACACAATCCATGTCTGTTATTTATCTCCCAACACAACTATCAAGGATGTTAAACATTTTTTCTCATAATCTGGCATGGTCAAGAAAGAAAAATTAGAAAGGTGTGTATGCTAGATTACTATATTGAATTTAATGTAGAAGTAATTATTTTCTATTTCTGTAAGTAGCCAATTTTATGTATGCTTGATCAGAAACAAACATCCCTGATATATGCTCTCTTCCACACCTCTCAAAGATCACCTTCCCATTTTCAACAACCAATACATATACTAGCATAGCCGCTAACTCGCGGGTGAGAACGCGTGCCTCCAATATACTGAGAACGCGTGCCCTCAATATAAAACGTTTGTGGTAATCCGTCTGTGGTAATATGAAACGTTTGACTGCATTAGGTTGATTAGGTTGATAAATGGAACGCATGGCAATTACATATCATCGGTAATTTTTGGATGTGATTAGGTAAATATTAAAAATTAAACATGTTAGCAGGATGCTTGATAAAATGCAAAGAAAGTTATGAACAATAAATCGATCCATTGATTTTGGAGGGGATGACTAAGAATATGCTAGCATCTTCAATGCATAGCCATCGGATTAGGGTTTAAGATTAAATAAGGTTAAAAGATCATTAATTGTGCCCATTGTCAATGCTTGATAAATGCAAGAAAGTTATGAACAATGTCGATCCATTGAATTTGGGAAGATGACTAAGAATATGCTAGCATCTTCAATGCATAGCCAGATTAGGGTTTAAGATTAAATAAGGTTAAAGATCATTAATTATGCCCATAATCAATAGGTCAATGCATTTCAGCTTAATTATTATGTCATCTACCACCTTATACTAAACGGGATACCATTTGATCTCATCCATGCTGATAAAAATTGCTTTAGTGTCTAGACTGAATGGCAATCCTTACTTGAAATAATAATGAACTGGGTTGCTCCACTGTATAGAACAAATCAATCCTTACTTGAAATAATAATGAACTGGGTTGCTCCACTGTATAGAACAAATCCATGACAAAAATGGACTTTAATCATACTGTGCATAGCAGCTACATAAAAATATCACCGACACAACATCGAATTCTTTCGGTAGGCATTGAACGAATTATCTCTTTTTCCCAATTTCGCGATGCAGGAGTTTGGGTGGATTATCTGGTTTTGATATTTCTCTTTGGACACTATTACCTGTTCTTACATAGATAAATTGTGTTTTGCTGATTTGTATAAGGCGCTCTTCCTTGTGGACTCAACAAATTAATTCACCATTTGACTGGATGCGTCACATCGTTATGAATTACTCCATATCATGTTGATAAATCTGTTTTCCTATATGCATCCAATCGTTATGAATGACTCCATATTATCTTGATATATTTATCCATCTCTCTTCCTGTTCTAGAGATTAAAGTTTATATGCAGTTATAAGAGCACTAAAGTTTGTGCATCAGAGTTCACAATGTTGTGCTAGTTATTTTGAAATTTAAAGTTACATAATAATATGTCCCCTGTGTATCCTGAGAAGTGTAATTCAAATATATACTCACATTATGGGAAGTTCAATGAAAAGTGACTATTATAAATTTATCTTAATTAATAATATATTTACTACTCTCGATTCAATAATGAAAATTGAATATTTATAATTGAGTATTTATGCGCAGGTAGGGAAATCGTGGGTTATGAGATACCAAGGCCCGTTAATGGAATCCACCGCTACGTCTTCACTCTATTCCAGAAGCAAGGCCGGCACAAAGTAATGGACTTGGTTTGCCTGTTGCTACTGTTTATTTCAACACGCAGAGAGAGACCGCGTCTCGGAGAGGATGAAATAATCTTAACAACGTCGTGCAAGCATGACTACTGGCGATTCACATATAATTCGTTGTTCCCTTACTACAATGCATTCCTCCCTTTATAGCTGAATCAATACTATGACTGTGTATGCGTCGAGATGAGCAATATATTATACACTTGGAAGAAATCTATTACCACTGCAACTGTCGGTTGAACTTACAGGTTGGATTTCATTCAACGTGAGAAAAGGCGTGTTTCTAAATGCACAAGAACCGGATGACGATTTTCTTTGTTACGGCCCACGGGTGTAAATTTCTTTAGGGTTTCAAAAAGCAATTTCTGTTGGAGCTATCCTTACCCGGTGGTGTTTGTTGATTTCTGTTGTCTCTATGCTTACCCGGAGGTGAGAAACGTTGTCCCCTTCAAATTGAAATGGAGAGATTATTAATAATAATAATGTTGTTAAATCATATATTCTATAAATAATTATAATATATAGGTTAATGAATTTGTTTTTTTTTATAATAAAAAAATATATATAAAATTTATGAAAAAATTTATTATTGAAAAACAACTATAACGTTTATATACAAACTATTCCTCATTATGGGATGTTCACTATTACCGCTTCATTATGACTGTCCAAAACGGTGAGACTATTATAGAAACACATAAACCAAAGGGGAGACTATTATGGGATGTTCACTATTACCGCGACTGTCCAAAACGGTGAGACTATTATAGAAACACATAAACCAAAGGGGAGACTATTAGAGGAAAAAAGTAATTATATATACTATGTCCATAGACAACATTCAAACCCTAACGTACTATAAATTGTAATACTTTTTATATTTAGAATTACTATTGTTAATTTATTATAATAAATCATTTTCCCTTCTCAAGATTCTCAAACAGTGGACATGCATGTGTTATAAAATAATAAATTAATTTTACTTTTCAAGATGACAACATTCAAACCCTAACGTACTATTAATTGTAATACTTTTTATATTTAGAATTACTATTGTTAATTTATTATAATAAATCATTTTCCCTTCTCAAGATTCTCAAACAGTGGACATGCATGTGTTATAAAATAATAAATTAATTTTACTTTTCAAGATTCTCAAACAGTGGACATGCATGTGTTATAATTTTATTGTCCATAATTTTTCAAAAAAAAAATTATTTGATTAAGATTCAAAAATAAATCATTTTAATTTTTTGTCTTAACTATAAGTTGCATTCGACACTCAAGGCACTCAAATTATATAGACTTAGTCACTTAATTTTGGAGTTCCAATAATTTTGGGGTTATTTTAGTAAGATCAGAAAATATACTTTTAAAAAAAGTTTAGACTACCCCTTAGCTCAATTTGTTGGTACCAATATTTCCAAGATATTGTCAAAAATCTAAAAAGTCAAGCGTTTAGACTACCTCTTAGCTCAATTTGGTGGTACCAATATTTCAAAGATATTGTCAATGATTTGACACATTGTGTAGGTCCTTAGTTCTATTCTCATGGAGATAGGCACACTAAGTTCACCTCACCTACTTTACATTGGGTATTATCTTCAAAATAGGAAGTTCCTAGGTGTTTCCCTATTTTTAATTTCAGTGGTAAGTGACTCTCAAAATGAGATGTGCTAGTTTTTGTGTGGAAAATTATTTCCCAATATTATTAATCCTAATTCATTGAGCATTAATTAGATCCAAATGAGAATTTAAGGTTTTAGTTACAGTGCTTGGAAAAATATTCTAAAACTTTAGAATTCCATGGCCATAAGGTGAACACGCGTTTACTAATAAATGAGTAATCCTAGCATCTTCAAATTGAAACCATTCCCAAGTGTATCCCTTCTCCAAGTGAATTGGGAAACTCATTACAAATTTAGAATTACCTTGTAGTGACTCCAAACATTCCCTATAATACACAAGATAGGTCTTAAGTTTCCAATGAGAAGTAATGGTTAGAAATTAGGAAAAATCACATTTCCATCTTATTAACTAAAATTGTATTTTTCTTTCTTCTAATGATTTTTATGAAATATGTTTCCTCATATTGAAAGGAAAAAAGGTGTGGAAAATGCTTCATACATTAATGCAAAAGAGAAGAATGTGTAGAAAAGGATTAGAGAAGAAAATTGCAAACAATTGAAATACAAATATAAACCATTAACAACATGGTTTCTTGAAGAAAAACTTTCCAGGAGAAAAACCCCACACTTGAAAGAAATCTCAATGTATTTATCAACAACGAACAATGGTTATACTACTCTTTCATAGTTGTGCTCTTAATAGGAGTAATGAGCATCAAGCTCATTCTTTCTTGGACTACATCATGTTACATCATGCACTCCATACTACACCGACCACCCAAGCCTCTATGGGCCAACATGATGAATCTAACAATGGAGTATCCAAAGCCATTAGATAGGCTTCATCATATTAACTACCATGGGCTTGACTCGAACTCTGAGCTCTGCAAACTGCAACTTGCAACATTTGAACTAGGACCATACCTTGTTTCCTTAAATGAAAACCACTTCTGGAGGTGGCGCCACCTCTTCCTATAGGAACATGGTGGCTGACAATATCCACACACCTTCCCATATGAACTCTGACCCTTTAAAGTTGAGATCTGACACAAATCTACTGAAGACAAAGGCCAACTCTGATTCCTCAATCCCAATGGAGGAGGAACATCAAGAAATTTCTCATCCCACATCCCTTATGAATAATCAACATTACCAGAACCCTAATATTTCTAATTGTATTCTCCAAGCAAAGGAAATTACACACTATGAGATCCAATTTTCAGTAATGGCGTAGCACATACAATATATGCAGAATCATTCCATGATCTATAAATTCATGGGATTATGGCCCTCGAAAAAGGCCCTCCTCTGGTGGATCAAAACCCGATGGAAGCCCAAAGGAAACGTGGATATGAAACTTGGTTTGAAAGGATTCTTTACAGACATATTCAACCTGACTGAAGACTGAGAAAGAATATTTCAGAATGGCCTATACTTCTTTAATTCAACGGGCCTTTATGTTCAAGTCTAGAAAGAGAATTCCATCCCTGAGTAACAGTATTTTACGACGGCCCCGGTTTGGATTAGTTTCTACTCTCTTCCATAAGAATATTGGCATCCTAAGATATTAGAAGGCATTAGCAACATGTTGGGCTCTTTTTTCAGAATGGAATATGCCACCCATCAAGGATGGTACACTTCATATGATAGGATATGTGTGTATCTTGATGTTTCAAAGTTGTTACCAGCCTCAATAAGCCTTAGATTTAGGGATACTAAGTGGATTCAAACACTTTATTAGGAACATATAACCTTCTAGTGTCTCAAGTGTCATGCCCATGGACATATGTTTAGGGATTTCCCTCTAAATAAATAGGTGGAACAAACCAAAGGCCAACAAGGAAAAGATGCATAAGTATTCAAAAAATTCCCAACAAAGAGAAAGGTCCCGCGCAAATTAACTCCTCATCCCAATCCATAGGGACCTGCAACCATCAATAGATTTGAGAAACTAGCAACAATTGAGGAACAATAGAGTGAAATGCAAACAATGGTGCAACAAATTCAACTAGAACAGTCCCAGATTCAATCTAAAGATCCCATAGGAAAGGAGACCCCAAACCTAGATCTATATCAAGAAAGCAGTATAATCAAATACCAGGATGAGGAAATGAATATTTTAGAGGAAAACAAAACAAATCAGGAAGATAATGATGAAATGGAACTAGAAGGTTTGGACCTCCAAAGCATAGAAACAACCTATGCAAGGCAAGAAGTCCACTGAATCCCAGAAAATCAAATCCAGCTCCTAAAATCAGTGTTTCTCAAATCGAAGCACCAGAGTCACTCAAAAAGGTAAGAATTATACAACCTCTTCCCTTGGCATAAAGAATCATTCATCAAAAGAAACAACCAAAGTCACCAAAGAGGGAAAAAAAGAGGAAGGTTTTGAATAACTATTTTTTATAAGAACTAGGTCAACTCTTAGTCAATTTGGGAAGAATTAGAAATATGGTGGAAAAATTAGCGTCGCAACCTCCCCATTCTCAATGAAATTCATCACTTGGAATAGAAGAGGCCTTAACGGCCCAAGTAAACATAGATCCTTGAAAAAGTTGATCTCTGAAGAAAAACCATTTACAATAATGATTCAAGAAACTAAGTGTTTGTCAGCAACCATTGAAAATATAGCCTCAATATGTTGGAGAGGTTGTATTTCGTTAGCATTGAATGCAACCAGATCCTCAGGTGGCTTGGCTATCCTTTGGAACCCCTCATTTATCCTCATTTATCCAACTTGTGGATCTTAGGAGGAAATTTCAATATAATTTATTCTCTCTCTCAAAAACAAGGGGGGATCAACCACTTAGATCAAGATTAAGAAATGTTTAAAGAAACTCTTCAAACCCTCAATCTGGTTGACTATGAAACCATGAATGGGATTTTTACATGGAACAATCATAGGAGAGATCCCCATCAAATTGATTCTCATTTGGATCGGTTCTTGGTATCATAATCCCTTCTTCATATCAATTATACATTTGAGGCCACTATATTTCCCTACCAAGGGTCAAAACACTATCTGATGAGCTTAACGATAGACATCCAAGAAAGTCCAAAAAATCTACCCTTTCGTTTCGAACCTTTTTGGCTAACTATTCACTCTTTCCATGAAAATTTTGAAAGTTGGTAGAACTCAACATCAATCAATTCAGGATCACCAATGTTTTTCCAGCAGTAACACCTTAAAAATTTAAAACAACAAATTAGAAAATGGAACAAAAAAGAATTTGGGAACATATTCTCTTGAAAATCAAAGTTGACAGAGAAAATGAAACATATACAACAAGATATGATCACCAAAGGTCACACAGACTATCTAATAAAAGAGGAGATAAAATTAAAATCCCAAATCTCTATTTGAGAACATTTGTGTCCCCAAAAATTGAGAGTCCAATGGTTAAAAGAAGGGAAAAAGAATACAAATTTATTTCATGATTCAATGTTGCAAAGTCACCACTCTAACCAAATTACATCGATTAGAGATTCTCAAGGGAAAAATCTAAGTAATCAAAGAGACATGGAGACAAAGTTAGTTCAATACTACAATGATCTGATGAAAGAACTACAAGAGAACAAGAAATCAACAATAAATAAAATTGGCAAGAATATCCCTACGCTGGTAATCAAAGAGAAAAACGTAGCCCTCTTGAGAGAGATCTCACTTGATGAGGTCGAACAGATAGTCATGGAAATTCCAAAAGGTAAATCTCCAGGCCCATATGGTTTTACAACTGAATTTTCCATGCTTGTTGGTATGTGATAAAATAGGAAGTGTGGGAAGCTGTGGAAGATTCCAGGAAATTCCTCAAAGTCCTCCAAGCCTTGAATTCTACTTTCCTAACCCTGATCCCTAAACAATATAAGGTGGAGGATCCCAACAAGTTTATACCTATAGCTCTGTGAAATTTAGTCTATAAAACATCTCCAAAGTGATATCAAACAATCACAAGCCCCTCCTCCCCCTCTTAATTTCCTAGGAATAATCAAGATTTCTGGAAGGCAGACAGATCCTAGCAAGTATAATCTTGGCCCAAGAACATATCCATTCCATAAAATCTTCCCAAAATCCTGGTTTACTAATTAAATTGGACCTGGCTATAGCTTATGGAAACCTTAGTTGGGATTATATTTCAAGCATCCTTTTGGCTTTTGGATTCTCCCCTATTTGGATTAAATGGATTATTTCCTTGATATCTACAACCTTCTTTTCAATCTTTCTCAATGTCTTGCTAACTTCAACCTTTTCCCCTTCCTGGGTTATCCCTCAAGGAGACCCTCTTTCTATTTTCCTCTTTATCATCATGGCGAAAGGGCTCGAAAGATTGATTCAAGAAGAAGTGGCTCAAGGGAATTGGAAATGCCTCAATATCCATGGTGGGGATGAACCAACAACTCATCAACAATTTTTGGATGATACAATGCTAATGGAAACTCCCACCATAAGAGATATCCTCCAAATAAAAAAAGTGTTAGAGGAATTTTTAGAAGCTTCAAGAATGTTAATCAACCAAAGGAAGTTGCAATTGTTTTTCTTCAACACTCCTCCATAAGTGAAAAAATACTTGGCTGACACCATATCCTTCTCATGCAACTCTCTTCCAATAAAGTATGTAGGGGTTTCTCTAGTTGAAAAATCCCTAAATAAAGTTACTTCGGGCAACTTAGTAGCCACTCTCAACAAAACAATGGATAATTGGGCCTTTAGATCCTTGAATCTGGCGGGTCACCTAATATTTGTGAAATCATTCCTCGAAACTATCCCCCTCTATCATTTCTCAACCCTAGAGGCCCCAAAATTCATTCTGAAAGGGATAAGAAATATCCAGAGATCCTTTCTTTTTGGAGGCTCAAAGGAAAGGAAAAAATTGGCTCTAGTATCATAGAACATGATATGCCAGCTGAAGTGGGAAGGAGGTCTAGGTATTCGAGATCCTAAAGTTCCGGGCACAATAATTATGGTGGAACTGGCTAACAAACCAAAAATCCCAATGGGCTCATCTACAGAAGGAGAAATATGCTAAGGAAGAATAGGAAGAAATCTTGATTAGAATGCAAACGACTCTGCAAGGCTCTCCAATATGGAATATGGCTTAGCACAGTCAAACTTTGGTCCAACAAAAATGTTTCTGGGAAATTCGAAATGAGAGGGAGGGCCTCTTTTCGAAAGACGCGTTCTAGCAATGACCGAAATGGAATGAAAAGGAACAACTTACATGAATAAAGGAAGCAATGTTAATCCAGGGAAAAAACCAGAGTAGAACAACTTACATGAATAAAGGAAGCAATGTTAATCCAGGGGAAAAACTAGAGTAGAACAACTTACATGAATAAAGGAAGCAATGTTAATCCAGGGAAAAAACCAAAGTAGCTCATTATTGGACCCCAGTAGAATAACACCAGAAATGGCACAAATGGATCCCTAAGGAAGAATGGTTGGGCGTCCCATATCAAGAGACGAAGGATTTTTTTTGGAATAACTTAATATCCAACAAAATCCTAGTTAGAAAAGAGTCGACAAAACTACATTGGGGTTGGACAATGAAATGATCCTTCTTAGTCAAAGAGGCATATTCGTTGGCAACAGACTACCAAAACCTTCCTAAGAAAAAAAAATTGCAACGTATTTGGCAACAAAATCTTAGGCCTAAAGTCTCTATATTTTTATGGTTGCTAACCCAAAACAAGAGTCTCACCTAGGAAAAACTTTGCAAGCGAGGTTTCATAGGATCCTCACGATGCATGTTTTTTCAAGCTCAAGAAGAAACAAATGAACATAGTTTTAACTCCTTCCTTTCTATGTAATATTTATGGAATAAAAGAGAGACCCTCTTCAGGATAATAGGATGCAACCAAGACTTGATTTTTTCTTCCTTTGAAGAATGTCCCAACTCCATTACCAAGAATCCCACTGTCAACCGCCTTTGGGAGTTGCTTCCAAAGTTCTTTGTTTGGGAGACATGGAAAGAACATAACAAATTTATCTTATGAAATGAGTCGAAGCCCTCTAAAGTGACTCGAGATTCAATAATCAAAGATATATAGGAAACAATTTTCATTCAACCTTGGAAAGAATAAGATTGAAAGAAAGATCAATATGAAAGAAATATATTGAAAGAGATATAAATTTCTTATGCCTGCGCACTGGTCGGATAGATCTTGGTTGTTCCAAAGGTTTTTCCCCTTTAGTTTGGTCACCTCCACCTCAAGGATTCATCAAAATTAACTTTGATGGGGCATCAAAATTCAACCCCAGTCCAACGGGTCTAGATGGGGTTTTTCGAAATAGTGAAGGGAGGATCCTCATAACTTATGCAAGTAAACTAGGATTCACCAACAATAATGCAACAAATATCTTATCTTTAGAAGAAGGACTTGGTATAGAGAAATAAAATTATTATAACCAAGTCATAGAATAGGGGGATTCCCTCCTGGTCATAGACATGATAAAAAGAATCCAACAGGGAATATAAATCTCAAAACTAGTCTTTAGCTAACATCTAGAAGCATCATTGGAGAGGGTTTTGAATTAAATGAGAAATATACCAGTCATAATCCCTAGACACATGAAGATGTCAGTGAAAAAGATAGCGGATTGGATAGAAAATGAAAGGATAAATATTTGAAGCGATAGGTGGGTGGAGGCATGGGACCCTACTTCTACCAACATGTTGGAATCCACTTGTTAGGTCCTGGACAAGAATTATTGGACTCACCCGTATGGGGTGTTAGGGACAAGAGGAGGAATTTTTTTTGGCTTCGATATCAACAGGGGAAGTAGGGAGTATAAATTTTCACCCTAGTTGGCAGGCTCACCACAGGTGCGAAGACACGACAACATCAGGACTGAGAGATGGAGGGATGATATTTTACCTTGGATGCCATAAAGAGGGAAGGTTCACGATGACTAGTTGGCTCGCAGAGTGAGATGCATTAATGGTCAAGTCCAACAAACTTCCTTTCCCTCAACGAAGTACAAACACCTCAATGGCTAGATTAAATGTGGATACAATTATGAATTCACACCTCAATATCCCACATGTTGGTGCCCATATTCCATCACATAGAAATGATGGTCTATGGAACACATTGGAGGTGAGTCAACCCCTCAGCTATAACATTGTGTTAAATGAGGAAAAGTATGGAGCTAATATCCAGGAATATCTGGAAACCCTATGACTTCATATTCTCTGGTGCCGATGGGGCCTCATGTGGGATTTCCTTTCTATGGAACTCAAACAAACTCAAAGTGGAGCTGATATAGTTAGAAAAACAGGATCACAGAGCAATAAAATAAAACAAATGTGGAAATAAAACACAGAAGATACACAATACAATATATACACAGATATACATGGTTCACCCAGTGTGGGATACATCCACATGAGAAATTTATAGGTCCTTACTTTATTATTATCCATTAAAATGAAGGGATACAACCTACAACACACCTGTTGTAACTTCCTCTTCTTTCTCTCACAATCTCCTCTCTTAGAATACAATATTCACAATATTACACAATCACAATACAATTCTTTCATAAAATAGGGTTTCCTTCTAGGGAAAAAAACCCTAACATAAATTCTACTGTCTTATCTGTGACCTTTTAATGAATGGTCCAGATTGACTACGAAATTACAATATTTGAATTGCAAAAAAAGAAAAAAAAAATCGGTAGTTTATTTGACCTACATATGAATTAGGAGGATAGTCAGGCTCCACAACTAACATATATCCCAATATAAAAGGATAATAACCATATCCTACAAGATCCTAGGATCGACAGAACAAGGGATAGTTATTGAGGTCTACAAACTCCAATCCCCGACTGACAAGAAAGAATTCTTGAGAGAGATATTGACTTTAGGAATAAGCATGAAGGAGAAATAATGGATAGCTGGAGGGGACTTCAATATGTTAACCTCCTTAGAATATAAGAAACAGGGTATTGGTCACATGAACTTTGAAGACCAAAAATTCAACAAAGTAATTGATCAATTGTGCCTGATAGACATCATCTTGTCAGAAGGCCAGTTCACCTGGAGTAATAAAAGTGGAGGGAAGCATCACATTTCAGAAAGACTCAACATATTCCTGGTCTCAGAAACCTTATACCAAACTAGGAAAGAAGTAGGGGGAGAGATCCATCCTAATCATAGATCTTATCATTGGCCCATTTATTTGAAATCGCTAGACGTGCTCTGCCCCCCTCCCCCCCCACCAAACCGTTCATATTTTATAAATTCTCGACCCGACACCCAGAATTCATGCAAAAAATAAAAGAGTGATGGGGATATGACCAAAATTTGTATGAAACAAAGATGTACTAGTTCCATTAGAAGTTTAGACATATCAAAACTATCCTAAAGAAGTGGAATAAAGAGGTCTTTGGGAGCATCTAGGAATAAAAAAGAAACTTGGAGGTGGAGATGGAACGAGTGCAGGGCCAAATCAGTCAGGAAGGTTAGTCATGATAAATAAAACATATGGAGTTGATCCTGGGAGCTAGATGAAAGATACCAACAAGAGGAAATAATGTTCCGACAAAAATCGAGGATGCTCTAGCTCAAAAAGGGAGACAAGAATACCAAATTCTTCCATAATCCCCTCCTAAAGCGCAGGAACCAGAATTGGATCCACTCTTTGAAAATGAAATAAGGGGTGATGGTTGAAAGGCATGAATACATTGAATAGAGTCTCATAAATTACTTCAGTGATCTTCTTTCTGAGCCTCCTCAAGACAGGAGGGCAACCACCAATCTCATCAAAAAATATATTCCAAATTTGGTCTCTGAAGATCATAGCAAAATCCTTCTAAGAGAGGTGACTCTAGCAGAGGTGGAAGAAACTCTGAAAGAAATGCCATAGGGGAATGATATTGGGCCGGATGGCTTCACAAAAAAATTCTTACAAGCTTGTTGGAGTATTATTGACAAAGATATTTGGGAAGTAGTGGAAGAATCCAGGACCTCTCAAACAATATGGAAAGCATTCAATGCAACCTTCATGTATTTGATCCCAAAGGAAAAGGAAGATAACTCGAAAGATAAGTATAAAACTATTTCCTTATGCAATTTTGTGTACACAATTATTAGAAAATTTATTTATAATAGATTGAAGCTTATCCTACATGAAAATATCTCCCCAGAACAAGGGGGTTTCGTAGAAGGTAGGAAAATTTTGGATGGTATTGTAATTTCCCACGAAACCATACACTCTCTGCAAACTGGGAAAAAACCTGGGATGCTCCTAAATCTTGACCTATCTAAAGCTTATGAAAGAATAAATTGGGACTTACTAAGAGCCATTTTGGGGGATTTCGGCTTCGATCCTTCCTAGATTCATTGGATCCTAAGCCTAAATTCCTCGGATTTCTTCTCTATTTTGGTAAATGGATCCCCCTCTCCCACCTTAAAATCTTCTTGGGGGTTAAGGCAGGGAGATCCCCTATCCCCCTACCTTTTCATTATTCTCATTGAAGGTATAGGGAGATTCCTGAAGAAAACACTTAGGGAAGTTCACCTGAAAGGTCTCGTCATTTCCCCTCATACGGATCCCCTGTCTTATATTCAATTTTTTTATTACACCCTTATCCTAGGTAAGCCCATAGTGCAGGAAGCCAAGTCCATCAAGAATATTCTATATGTCTTCCTCAAAGCCTCAGGCATGCAACTCAACCTAGAAAAATCCAACATTTTCATCTTTAACACCCCAAACATCACTCAATAGAGAATTACCATAATTTTTGGCTTTCAACGATCCTCTCTTCCCTCACAATACCTCGAGGACCCCTTCTGGAAAACTCTCTAAGAAATCTAGGATGGAAGGACCTTCTGTCTAAAATGGAAAATGAGCTCAATAACTAGACCCATAGATTCCTCTCTTTTCCGAGAAGAATTTTGTTAATCAAGTCAGTTTTAATGGTTATGCTAGTTTATCTATTCTTAGTTCTCATAGTTCTCGTGCACATCTTTTAGAAAATATGATCCATATAAAGAAAATTTCTATGGGAAGGAATGAAAAGAGAAAAGAATGGGCCATGATATCCTGGGATAAATTGTGTGAGGAAAAATCCATGGGAGGCTTAGGACAAAAAGATCCCTAGAGGTTGGGCCATGCCCTAGAAGAAAAAATCTTATGGCAATGGATCAAAATCCCAAAGGCTCTAGGGGAAAATATTTTGCAGGGGAAATATTCCAGATACATCACCCCTCAAGACTAGATTAGAATGGAGGGAGACAGATTGGGCTCGATAATCTGGAATTATGCTTGGAAAAATCGGGCGCTTGTGAAAAATCAAAGATTTTGTGAGATACATGATGACCATTTTCCTTTTTTGTGGGAGGATGCATGGGATAAATGACCAACACTATGTTAAGACAGACGACTACACACATTCAAAGACAAGATGATCGATATAGGTTGAACAGAAGTTTCTCAATACTGGGAGGACAATCAACATCCTATCATAGGTAGAACAAGATCCTAGATATAGCTAGTCGACTCGCCAATAGAATGGAACAATTCGCTTCGCCAGGTCATGGAGGATATTCTCAAGGACTACCCCCCTCCCCTCAGGTAGGGCCATGAAATACTTATATGGGGGAGAAATGGGGACATGAACTTCCACATAAAGGAAGCTTACCAAGAAGCTCTGGGTCTTGTGAATGAACCCAAAAGGCTAGTCTACACCAAAGTCTGGAATTCTCAACTTTGCAAAAAGTTTCCACCGTTCTATGGCTAGTGGTAAATACGAAAACTCTAACATGGGACCAAATCATTAAGAGAGGGTTTAAAATCCCTTCAATCTACCTCTTATGCTCTCAAGAACAGGAAAATGTAAACCATCTCCTTAATTCATGTTCAATAGCCTCAAAATTATGGGATAGAGGGGCCTCAATCGTCAAAATATTAGACCAAAAATGACAGGATATCATAAAGACAATTGAATATTCTAGAATTGATCTTTACCATAATACAATCCTGAATCGAGCTTAGACTCTCTTCCTAGGATTCCTTCTTTGGAATTTATGGAAAATAGGAAGCAAAAGGATCTTCCAAAACCAACCTCCCTCCGTGGATCGTATTTGGAAAGGGGTCCTAAACAACATAAGAGGAACCATTTCTCAGGTACCATGGAAGGTAGAGGACCCGATAGCCATGGGAAGTGAAAAAGCATTGTTGGTCATGTGGAACCTCGACTAAGGGAAGCCTCTTCTCCCACAAGAAATTAACCAAAGACCGCAATAGGCTAGTTGAGTGACATGGGAACACCCCCCTAGGGATTCCTGAAGATGAATTTTGACAGGGAATCTAGGGGAAACCCAGGGCCTGGGGGAGATGGTGGAATTTTCAGGGATGCCCAGGGAGAAATTGTCAGCCTATACAGTATCAGATTAAGGCTTACCACCAATAATGGACTAGAATTAGTTGTATTTCTAGCAGGTCTACAAATGGAAAAAGAGACGGGGTATTTGGTGATCATAACATAAGGAGAATCCCAAGTTTTGGTCTATGTATTAGGAAATATCATCAATAGAGCCTCCTCGGACAAAGTATTCAAAATTGGCAATTTTTTCAAGGCTTGTGGAGGTGGCTCTCGCTATCCACAACACGTCAACATTAATCCCAATTCATGTCAGGAGGCAAGCCAACACTGCAGTTGAGTATCTCTCCAATGTGGTAGTGGGATAGATCCATAACGCATCCCCATGGTAATGACACAAAATCGGGGTGGGATATCCCCTTGATACCCTTACACATCTCAATTACCATTGCAATCAACTGCATGATAAAATAGGGGTGAAATCATAAAGTTAGGTAACACTTTTGTGAGAATCGGGTTTCCAAAATTCCTACTAACATTGTTTTGGCCGAACTAATAATTCGTTCTTCCGAAAACCACATCTTTTCAGTCGAGCCTTTGGATGTCAAATCAAACGGTACCATGACAATGGCCTCGACTATCATGTACCATATTATTTGGACAATTTTTTTTTCCAGTAAAAATTTTCTGCCAAAAGTTGTTTCGGTCGAAGGAATCTTTTAGTTGAAAAGATTTTTCTCCCTAAAAACAATTTCGGCTGATAAACCTTTTATATATTACCTGCACGCCACTCCATTCACATTTTTCCCGAACTATAGAAGTAGATTGGTGGTTGATAGGTTGGTGTGGATGTTGTCGTTGGTGGTTGGAGCTGGCGGTCGTAGCTGCGGCTGGACGTTGTCATTGGTGGTTGGTGCTGGCAGTTGTAGTTGTGGGTGGTTGTTACGAGAAGTTGTTGCTGGCAGTTGGTGTTGGAGGTCATTGTTGTTGTTCGTTTCCGTTGGTCCAGGTAAATATATCCCTGTCCAATTTAAATAATTCATAGTTTGTTTTACAGTTTTTTAGGAGGTTGACAGGGTCGTATTTGACCTTGTCAACCTAGTTAAATTGTCATTATATGATAAACAAGGATCACCTAGAAGGTAGAAAAGTAAGATATAAATATCTTAATAAACTAAGTATATGTTGGAAATTTTTTAATATATCTGAGTGGTTAAGTTACAACTTATTTTTTTTGCTAAAGTCATTTAAAATTCTCACATAAATTTAATTATAAAAAAAATTATTTTTAAAAATTTATTAATCAATTTTTAATAAATAATTTTTCATTATTATTTTGACTATTAAATCACAAAGAAAATGTATTAATTTATCCCTATCATATTTATAATTGAAATCACAAAGTAAATGTATTAATTTATCATTATCATATTTATAATTGAAATTGTAAATTAATTTTATTCAATTTTTTGAAAATGAAATAAATTGAATTACTTTAGTCTTCATGTTATAATTATCATCATCTTCACAATTAAATCACAAATTAATTTTTTGAAATTGTAAATATGTTTTTAATTGCAAAAAAATGTTATTTCTTTTTTTAATATAAAGTTGTATATGTATAGGATTTTCTTCTGCCTCACTTCTTTACGAGATATACATATTTATTGAATAGAATGTAAGTATAAAGTTTAAAACTAGATTGCCTTGTTTCTTCCATACTTACATTTACAAGTATACAGTTTAAAACTGATTACCTTAAGTAGATTGACAGGATTGAATACAACCATGTCCATGTACATGGACATGCCCTAATTCGGGTCTGTCCATGTACATGGACAAGGCTTAATTCGGGCATGTCTCTGTACATGGTAGGTAAGACAAATGAGCATATATGCATTGCTCAATCAATTATAATATGTCCATAATAGTAACCTATCATTATTTATCAAAAATTAAAAAAAATTATATCAATTATTATATATATTTTTTTGTATAATAGAAATACCATTTATGTAAATTTACATAAATGCCCATCCCCAATACCACATAGCAAGTATGAAATCCCTTCAAATCTTAAAAAAAAAAAACGATTGACATAGAACATTCTCTGGAAAGTGGAAGCTTTTAATGAAGTATAAATGATGAAGAGAGTAAAGATTGATACTATGGTCTTTTCATAGTCCAACAACTACCAATTTACTCTGGTTATTATTTTCATTAATAGGATTTATATCCATGTGAGACACATAAAAATCAATGGGCACATGTCTCACCTCTATTTTCAAAGCAATAGAGACATAAACTCTGGATATGCACACTCTCTCGATAAATTTTATGAGCATGATTATCATATATAATATATTTCCAGACAGCCAAATCTAAGAGAAAACAAACCATACAATAATTTTCTAGTGAACTTTGCTTGGGGATAGAGAGCACCAAAAAATTTCAAAGCAATAGAGACATGACATATGCCTACTTCCATGGGTTTCTCCACTACACGAATTGGCTGAGAGTGATGGCAAAAGAATCCAAGTTGGGAACCATGTCCATTGATATGTATATATAAATCTATATCATTACAGTTTGAACTTTTATGGTTTAGAGTTTAAAAGTTGATCAAAATTCCATTGTATTCCTGTATTTTTAATATATTTTTTTTAAAAAAAAGGAAAAATTATAATATCTTTTGGATTAGTTTTGTTTAATTTAATTTAAAATTTCATGTGACGCGTACCCAAATTGGTGGTCATTACAGAGGTAGATTTGGTGTAGATTTTCATTCTGAGAAGTATTGTTATTAAATCATTAAAATGTTTTAATGATTAAGGAATTAATTCATTTGTTTTAACATTTTTTTTCTATGGTAGAATTTGGGCCTATCTCTTTGCATGGAAAGGGTCGAATTCAGACCTCTCCATGCATAAGGACATAACTGAATAAGGCCCTGTCCATGCACAGGGACATGGCCAAATTCGACCCTTTCCATTCACAGGGACATGCCCGAATAAGGCCCTGTCCATGCACAGGGACATGGCCGAATTTTGTTGGTTGTGGAGCCTGATTATCTTCCTGATTCATAGGTCTTTTGTTTTCAACCATGTTTATACCCCATGAATTATTTACATGCTAGAAGTATGTACACTCTTCCATGCGGGGGAGTGCAGAAGGAGGTTACCCCCTTTGCGAGGTCCGGGGGCGAAGCCCCCAAAGGAAAAATTGACCTGTAAATGTATATTGTAATTTCATTGTAAATCTGGACCATTTATTATAAGGTCGCGGATCTAATAGTAGAAATTATGTTAGGGTTTTTTTCCCTAGAAGGAAACCCTCTGTTATGAGGGAAATGTATTGAGGCTATGTATGATAGCGAATATTGTATTCTGAGATTAG
The DNA here is from genome assembly GCA_010110895.2 of Picea sitchensis. Taxonomy (NCBI): domain Eukaryota; kingdom Viridiplantae; phylum Streptophyta; class Pinopsida; order Pinales; family Pinaceae; genus Picea; species Picea sitchensis. The sequence goes on along the minus strand of SNQJ01S0002535.1, from coordinate 477,717 downwards.
AGACTGTGAGAGAAAGTAGAGGAAGTTACAATGGGTTTGTTGTAGGTTGTATCCTTTCATATGCTGGATAATAATAAAGGAAGGACCTAGAAATTTATCTGGTGGACGTAGCCCACACTGGGTGAACCATGTAAATCTGTGTCTCTATTATATTGTGTATCTTATGTTTTTTGTTTCCGCATTTGTTTTATTTTATTGCTCCACGGTCCTATTTTTCTAACAACTAGTATCAGAGAGAAAGGTAACTCGCAGGAAAAGAGGGTTCTGGGTTCAAGTGGGAGCAATGACGGAAGATGGAAAGTTTAGGGTCGAGAAATTTAACGACCAAAACTACCAGTTATGGAAGATGTAGACGGAAGATTATTTATATCATAAGGATATATTCCTACCATTGGGCGGAGTAGAAAACAGGTTGACAACCATGAAGGACGAAGAATGGGAGATTCTTGACAGAAAGTCTCTAGGAACGATACGGCTGAGCCTGGCAGCGCCGGTTGATCCAGATTTTATGAGAAGAACTAAATGAATACAGATTCTTAACACAAAATAACAAAGATACAATAAAATTGGTTTTCTATTCAATAATGAAATAAGCTGAAACTGTAAAATGCAGTGGAAACAAGCTTGTTGGAATGATGGAGACTTATCTCTGAGAAGAGATGTGATGGCTGCGCTCATTTACAAGAATATCATTACAATGAGACTCTGAATTCATTTTACAATAAAAAATAATTCCAAAAACACTATACATTCAAAAACCTAACCCTAG
>SNQJ01S0002535.1:413119-455310 GCA_010110895.2 Picea sitchensis | reverse complement strand
AGGAAATAATTTCTTCTTTGCAAAAATTAAAAACCGTTAGTTTTAATTTAATTCTTACTCTCGTCATTTACCCCAAGAATTTTATGAAGATCCAACTATTACTTAAGTGGGTTTTTGTTTAAATTGTTATTTTTATTCTAGGGACTTTTTCTTAAGGTTAGGCTAAATTTTTATCCTAGAATTTTTTTAGAGTTAGGACTTAGATTCTGAACTGGGCGACACTTGGTTAGGGAAGTTGTTGAAGGATTTCTTAAGGCGTTAATGTCTTAGGGCCATCTAGGTTCATTTCTTCATCATCATCAATGCGACGTGCCCTTTAGAACGTACTACGTGCTCCAAGGGTGCCACTCGCCTCATTCGTTTCTTTTGCGCGACGTGCCCTTCAGGATGCACCAAGTGCTCCAAGGGTGCCACTCGTTTCTTGTGGTTCTTTTGCACGACGTTCCCTTCAGGATGCACCACGTGCTCCAAGGGTGCCACTCGCTTCTTGTGGTTCTTTTGAGCGACATTCCCTTCAGGATGCACCACGTGCTCCAAGGGTGCCACTCGCCAACTTGACTGATTGGTAGAAAAGAAAGGGGTTTGCACAAAAGAAAGGTATAGATTTTGATGAAATATGTTCTCCTGTTGTTAAAATGACTTCAATTAGGACTATTTTAAGTCTTGTGGCAGTAGAAGATTTGCATCTTGAACAATTAGATGTTAAAACAACTTTTCTCCACTGGGGCTTGGAGGAAGAGATTTATATGAAGCAGCCACAACGGTATGAGGTCAAAGGGAAGGAGAATTTGGTATGAAGGTTGAAGAAGAGCTTGTATGGCCCAAAGCAAGTTCCAAGGCAGTGGTATTTGAAGTTTGACAGGCTTATGACAGAACAGGGTTATAGTAGATGTCATTCTGATCACTGTGTTTATTTCAAAAAGCTAGAAAATAGAAGTTATATTATCTTTCTATTATATGTAGATGACATGCTTGTTGTAGGGTCTAATATGCAGAATATAAATGTGCTCAAGAAGAAATTAGCTAATTGATTTGCGATGAAGGATTTGGGTGCTGCAAAACAAATCCTTGGTGTGAGAAAAACAAGAGACAGGAAAAATTGCAAATTGACATTGTCTCAGGGTGAGTACATAGAGAAGGTGTTGGAGAGGTTTAGAATGTAGAATGCAAAACTAGTTAGTACACATTTATCCAACCATTTCAAATTAACTAAGGAAATGTGTCGTAAGACACATGAGGAGATAGAATACATTTCCAGGGTCCCTTATTCATCAGCAGTTGGCAACTTGATGTATGAAATGGTTTTCACAAGACCAAATATTGCACATGCAGTGGGAGATGTGAGCAGGTATATGAAAAATCCAGGTAAAGAATATCGGGAGGCAATAAAGTGGATTCTAAGGTATTTGAGAGGTAGTGCTAGTCATGCATTATGTTTTGGAGGTTTAGACACTTTTCTATAGGGATATGTTGATTCAGATATGGAAGGTGATAAAGACAGCAGGAGGAACACCACATGGTTATATGTTTTTACTATAGGTGGAACAAAATTAAGTTGGATTTTGAAACTACAAAAGGTTTTTTCAGTTTCAACAATAAAAGTAGTGTATGTTTTTGTTACAGAGGCTAGGAAGGATATGATTTGGTTACAAATGTTTATGGAGGAATTGCGAAAGAAGCAAGAGAATAGCAGGTTGTACTGTGACAGTGAGAGTGCAATTCATTTTGCAAATAACTCAACCTTCCATTCGAATACTAAGCATATACAGTTGAGGTACCACTTCATATGATCCACCTTGGAAGATGGACATTTGAAGTTGGAAAATATACACACTAGCCAGAATCTTGCAGACATGTTAACAAAGGGAGTAACCAGGGAGAAACTGAGTTCCTTCTCAGTTTCAATTGGTATTCAAGAATGAAGATGAAGATGAGAAATTTTCCAGGTCCAAGAAGGTTCAGAGTCCTGCATATACAATAGTGGTGGAGTTGTTGATATCAGTCTCCAAGTGGGAGATTGTTGGTTGTGGAGCCTGATTGTCTTCCTGATTCAGAAATATTTTGTTTTCAGTCGTGTTTATACCCCATCAAGTATTTACACCCCAGAAGTATGTACACTCTTCCACGTGGGGAAGTGCAGAGGGGGGTTACCCCTTCTGCGGGGTCCGGGGCCAAGCAGGCCCCCGAAGGAAAAATTGCCTTGTACATGTATATTGTAATTTCATTGTAAATATGAACCGTTCATTATAAGGTCGCAGATCTAACGGTAGAAATTTTGTTAGGGTTTTTTCCCCTAGAAGGTAACCCTCTGTTATGAGGGAAATGTATTGCGGCTATGTATGATAGAGAATATTGTATTATGAGATTAGAGACTATGAGAGAAAGAAGAGGAAGTTACAATTTGTTGTAGGTTGTATCCCTTCATATGTTGGATAATAATAAAGGAAGGAACTGACAATTTCTTTGGTGGATGTAGCCCACATTGGGTGAACCACGTAAATCTGTGTCTCTATTGTATTGTGTATCTTCTGTGTTTTGTTTCCACATTTGTTTTATTTTATTGCTCCACGGTCCTGTTTTTCTAACAAATTTGGGCCTGTCCCTGTGCATGAACATGGATGAATTCGACCCTCTCCATTTACAAGGACAGGGAAGCTTTGCATAGTGATCTAGGACCCTCATTTTTGTTCATACACTATACTAAATTAAATTTAGTGCATGCTAGAAATTACAATTTATATTTTTGTTTGTAATTTTGTGCATTTTCAGCATTCAATTACTTTAAAAATATATTTTTTAGCATAGATATTTGGCCTAGGAATTTCAACTTGCATCTTAAGTAGGCAAAACTCAGTTTTAAACATTCTAGAATTCAGTTTTATTTTTGTTTTAAACTCACTGCACTTTTGAGAAATTAGTTTAGTGTAGAAAATTTCATTTCTAGATTTGTTTTGAGTCTAAAAAATGCCATTTTCCAATCCAAGTAGACTCATTTACTCAGTTTTTATGTACTTTGGAAATTGATTTCGATTTCTGTTTTACATTTTATGAATTGATATCATTGAATATAAGTAAAAAAATTATATTTCTAGATAACGTTTGAGTCTAAAAAACAAATTTCTAGATCTTACTTTAATCTCATTTCATAGACCTTGCATTCTAGAATAAATTCTATTGATTTTCTTTATAAATTTCTGCATTTTTCACTCATATTTGACGCAGAAAATTTATATTTTAGATTGTATTTGAGCATTTAAATTTTAATTCCATACTTTACTTTTTCTTAAACTTCATTCTTTGTTTGCAAATTTGAAAGTAACTTACTTCACACATCACATAAATTCAGATATAATACAAGTCAAAGTATATCAGTCATACCTATCCTACATTAGATTGTGCCTCATTTCTAATATGAAAGATGCCTCATTGGACAGACATAAAACATATTTCAAATCAAACTTACCTTGAGTCCTTGAACAATTTAATCAACCTTTTAACCTTGGACTTAGATTTACCTTAGGGAATCCCTAATTGTGCCCTGTCCATGTACATGGACATGCCCGAATTCAAGCTTGAATTTAAACCTATCCTTGTATAGGGACATGGCCGAATTCTTCCTCGTCCATATATTTAATTTCCACTTTTACCTTAAACTTATACATCACTATTGTTAATTAGAATGAACAAAACCTTCATATTAAACTAATTTATTTTATTTTTCCAAAAAAGAAGATTCCAATGATTTGATTCTACATATTAAAATATGATTGTTTAAGTTGATTAGGATTGATGTTTATTTTTATTTTAAACATAGGATCCACCAAATACCATGGATATGATATGCATGGGTCTACTACCACCTTGGATCAACTAGCACCAAACATTAGACAACTCGATAAATAAATACTTTTAGACTATTTCATTTTATGTTTTAATATTTCATCAATACTTTAAAGAATTCGGGCCTGCCCCTGTACATGGACATGGCCGAGTTCGATCCTCTCCCTATACATGGACATGCTTGAACTTTACCCTGTCCATGTATGGGGAAAGACACGAATTTGGATCTATCCATGTACAGGGACATGGCCGAATTCGGGCCTCTCCCTGTACATGGACAGGGTAGAATTTGAGCCTTTCCTTGTACATGGACAAGGTTGAATTTGTTCTTGTCCATGTACATGGACATGGATGAATTCAGCCCTATCCATGTACATGGGTAGGCTTGATTTATTTGTCATTGGTTCAGGTAAATATATCCCTTTCCTAGTTAATTTTTTTTTAGTTATTTACTTCAAAATGATTATCTTATTTTCAATTTTCTATGTATTTGTTTTTGAAAAATCTAGAAACCACTCATATAGTTAATTGTTGTGTGGTTTTTTTTTTTTTTAAGTTTTTTTTCTTTCTTGGTTAAGTACCAAGCCTAGATAATGTGTCACCCTCTTCTCTCCCGGGATGGTCCATGAGACATAGGAGTAGTTAAGAAGGGAATGATCACATCATTGATCTTCCTCGTATGTTGGGATGATAAAATATGATAAGTAAATACCATGAGAATCATGTGGACATTCTTCCATTAAAGAATAACTTAATTGTTGACTTTGTGTTGAAATCACTCTTTCTTGAGTTCTGCCCCCCTTAATTGTTGTGTGGATTTTTGGTTTTGTTCTTTGCTTATACCTAAAGAAAGTTAGCCGCCTTGACTTTGGAAGAATTTAATTTTTTACTTTGTATTGAAACCACCCTTTCTTGAGTTACACCCCCCTTAATTGTTGTGTGGGTTTTTCATTTTGTTCTTTTCTTCTTCCTAAAGAAATTTATCCACCTTGACTTTGGATCCCCTCTCCTTGACTTGTTTTTTTCTTGTTGATTTTTATGATTTAACAATTAATACTTTTTGTTATAAAATATTATTTGTTTAAATTAGTTTATTATTTAATTGAGTGGCTACAACCCCTCTAGGATAGTTTTTCTTGGTGTATTAAGTCACCCTAGGCTTACCTCTCCAACCTCTTGTTCTCGCTAATCCCTAAGGGTCTTTTCCATATTGTTGTTGATCTCTTATTGGTTGTTGTTTGGGGATTTTGGTTCTCCTTGCTGGTGTCACCCTCCTCATTTTTATGTTGGTGTCGCCCTCCTCATCTCCTTGCTAATGACACCCTTTGTATGTTGTCTTTGTCCTCTTCTGTTGTTGGTGCCACCTGTGTATGTTGTTGGTTAGTCTTTTGATATTTTACCCTAAAAGTTTTTCTTGGCAATTTGTTCCAAGTGTCATAATGATATCTTCCCTAAGGGTTTGATCAATGATCTCTTGAATTTTTTTCTGAGCATAAATCTAAGAGGATAGAAACAACATATTAGGTAATATTGTTTCTTGTTTTAGTTTTAAGTAAATGTTTTGTCAGTGATTGTTTTTAGAATACTAGATTATGGATCAAAAGTTTTAATGTCTTGTTTATTGTAAAATACAAGTAGCTAATGTTTAGAAATTAAAATAAATAAATAAAATTTAGCTAGTTATATTTTTTGCCCTTAAATTTTAACATGTTACACATAGATTATCTTTAAAATTACCTTCTACAATTTACAATTTACATAGATATAGATTATCTTCTACATGTTACATTTTTTTTATATTTAAATATTTTCATGTTCATTATATATAGCATCATAGTAAAAAATATAGTTGTTCTATTTTTTTCAAAATATGTCTTTGATTCTTTGAAGTTGTTATAAATGCTTAAATGCCTTTAAGTTGTTTTATAAATTCAATATTTCCATTTTATGTTTCTATAACTTATGAAATTTCATATTCATGAATTTTCAAAGGATAGATATCAAGGCGAGATGTCAAGACAAGGGTCTCCAAAAATTTCTCACAAACGCTCTAGGCTATCCAATGAAGGAAGAAGAGGAATCCCTTCTTCGACTGAGACTCTGAGTGACCAACGAAAATCTAGTCAGAGGAGGAGATTATCAAATGAATATGTGAATAGATCATCTCGAGAATGTGCTCAAAATAGTGTTATGGATGCATCTTTCTTAGATAGGCTGCACATTAATACTTCAACACCGAAGAATGTAGGGAATACATCATGACAAGAAAATATGTAAATGGTAATTTTTATTTTTATTTTGTATTTATGTTTATTTTATATGTGTGTGTGTTTAATTTTTTTTTTTATGTTAAATTATGTTTTTGTTAAATGTTGTAATTACTTTCAAATGTGTATGTGTAGACGACGAGTTTAATGCGAGGGAAGATAATGAAAGAGAGAGTGGGTATCATGAAGATTTCAATGTTGGTGAAGATGGTAAAGGTGGATTCAGGGGGCATTATCCAAAAATAGAAGATTACACGCCTATGTCCACCTATCCCTTGGATGTTGGTGATGAGATTCATTGGGAAAGGATTACTGAAGCAATAACTCTTGAGTGATGCTTAGGTGTTAAAATCACAATGGAAAATTATTTCAGGATCTTAGATCTCCCTCGAGAGAGTAAGCAAAGATTGGATATTATTTTGCATTCATTGCAGAACTTTGTGGATGCATATCAAAAGATGGGGCCAACGACTGATAGTTTTATCGATTTGATGAGGAGACAAAATTCATATGTGATGGGGCCTAATAAATGGGACGTAGTAAAAAGTAGAGTTTCAAAATAATATGAAATTTCTATGTTGAATTTCAAAGAGGGGTCAAAGCGAAAGATGTTGAAGGTGCAATATTTTAAGCACCCCAACATAGCAGGACATCTTTATAACAAATTTTTGACAACATATGGGAAGTTTTCATGGAATGATGAGGTTCCACATTACTTTTCTAGACACTTTTATGCATACATTTTCACAGCCATGCACCCTGATTATACCAGCCTACCATCCAATTATTATGGGGCTAGTAAAGGAAAAACATATGATCAGAAAGGGGCATATCAAAATTCAACATTGAATAGGCCTCCATGACCTTTAGTATCTCTTCCAACAAGAGAGTTTTCCTCATATTCAGAGTTGTAAGCTACATCATAGGTTGGCAAGGAGTCTAGGAATGAAATCGGGGATAATTTGGAATCGATTTTTTATGGTGTTGATGTTGGTTTGAACCATCAGAGAGAGGAATCCAATTCATGAGACAATTTTGTTTACAAAAGATATGAGGAGATAAATACCATGTCAGTAGAATATCTTAAGGAGTATGCAATGATTTTCCATAATGGTTGGAAGGTGTTCATTCAGAATGATGAATCGAACATCGGATTGGTATGTGTTATAGTTAGTAAAATTTTTATGCATTTGAGTATAGTTTACTTGTAGTTCTAAATCTAGATACATATCATTGTATCTTTAGTAATAATTGAGTTGTTATTGTCATTAATTGCAGTTTGTTCATATGTTAAAAGAATCTTTAGTAAATAGGGGAATTGATTCCAAGAGTTTAAATTTGGATGGGTTGAATCAAGTATGTGTTTTCTAATATCCACATATGAGCACTTAAGTTGTCCAATCTCCAATCTTTTGAATAATGAACAACATGAAATTTATGTTTTTGTATAAAAGTGAACACATTGAATCCTATATTTAGTTCTTAGTTGTGTTGTTCACAGATCCCTATTCCATCTCCTACTACCTAGGAAGGCTTGTCCCAATTCTCATTGAGAGAGTTTGAAGAGGGTGGGAGTTCACAGGTATCATTGCATGTTGAAAACAAATTTATTTATATAAGAAAATTGCAATGTCATTTAAATTATTAATTTAAAACAAAAATGTCTTAAACAATATATAATTTCTTGAATCCTAGGATATGGTGGGTATAATTTATTGATAGTCAAGTTGGCACATCACATGTATTACATGTTTCAAAATTTAAAACTACAATTTAATGTGTTAAAATCATTTAAATTTAATTTTCAAATGTATAAATTTGAAATGTGTTATAGGGAAATGTGGAGAAGGGAGTGTCAGAGATTGGGATTGAGGAGGATGCATCTATACATAGGAAGGATGTGTTTATTCATGATGATTCTTAAATGTATATTCATTGCATATTAGTGTATTTTAATTTTCTTTTATGTTTGTCCTTTTATATATAGACGTTCAAGCTTTTTTTTTGTTGAATATGCTTATTTTTTTTACTTTTTTAATTTTTTTTTATCAACTTTTTAGTTTAGCCTTTCCTATTCATAGGGTTACTCAATTAGTGTCTATATACTTTTCAATGCTTTGATCAATTATTTTGAAATATATAGAACTCCTATATAATCTTATCTTCATCTAAAATGGTACATTCAATCTTATTTATGTTTAGATCACAATAAAGACCTAATTTTGAATTTGAGCATTTGATTATTTGAGAACAGACTCTATCCCACATCAGAAAAGGGGAAGTTTCTAAATTTTCTTCGATTGCATTCATTTCCTTATTGTCCAAGAATCGCGTAATATGGAGATTTGTGTTTTCTGCATACAACGAAGTGAATTCCTTCTCGAAGTATTGTCAAACTCTTAACTAATTGTTTATTAACCACAAAAACCAACATTTGTATATTTACAAATAAGTTATGTATGTGCATGATCTCAATTATGTTTACATCATGACAAAAACATATTTCAAAAAACATTTGATTATATGTAATATGAATACATTCCATGTAGAAAGATGAAATATTTAAATGGTTTTTGAAGAATGACTTAATATATGTGCAGATTTGTGTTTTCTTCATCTACATGAAAGATTATATGAGAACATCTAATCCACCACAAAAATATGAGATAAGTATTTTCTGGAAGAAATGTTTTTAAAATGGAGATTTGTGAACTTTCATAGATGTAAGTAATTTCTCAGAAGAATGGATTAATATGGAGATTTATGAGTCCTTTAATTTGAAAGGGCATTTGAGGGCATTTGATTATATGAGAACATTTATTTCACTGCAGAAGATGAAATACATATTTTACTGTTGAGTAAATAAGGTCACCTGGCATGAGAACTTCACCTGAAGGATCTGAGACTTTATCCACAAGGAGATAAGTATTTTATTGGAAGAATGGCTTAATATGGAGATTTGTGAAATTTTTGCATACACAACTATATTTATTTTTAGGTTATTATCTAACTCTGACCACTAAAAGTTGTTACCAAGAACACAATTTTCCTCTTTAAAAAATGTCTAGATAAGATTTTAAATAAGATTTTACATTGTTTAGATCACGTATGCTTAATATGGAGAGTAATTATTTTGGAAGTTTTGGAACTTCGTGATGTAAGTTTGGTTTTAAAAAAGTGCCAAAAAGGTATAATAAAAAGAGCGATAATCTTAAATCCATGGAAATGCGGTTGGGTATGTTATGATTTCTTATTTCTTATTTAATATTTTGTTAAATATCTTTAAAATATTTGCTAATAAAGTATATATGCTAATATGTGTTATTGGTTTTTCTTTTTATTTTTACATATGTTTACATTATATTTAGTGGAAAGGAGCATGTTGGAAGATGGACCTTAACTCTTTTGGTATGTATGTAAATTTTTCTTTAATCACAACTTGTTTTATTTATCTAAAATTGTATGTTTACATTTTATTTTAAATTTGTAGATATATTTTATTTTAAATTTTTAAATTGGACAAATGTTTTTTTTTGTAGGTATGAGGTGATCTATCTTAAAGAGATGGCTTAGAGTCCATAATTTTGGAGTTAAATGTTTTAATCAAGCCTCTTAGTTTTTTTTATTGGCCTAAAATGGTTGTGGAACCTATGTATTTGGCTATGTAACTATTCAAACTTTCATTATATATATATATATATATATATATATATGGAACTCAAAATATCAATTTATTGTTTTGTCTTTGATTTCTCTTATATTGTTTATGATGGTGGAATATATTGTGTATTGTTCATTTATAAATTGTCAATAGATTATAATCTCAATTTTTATGATGGTGAAAGGATAATTTATGTTTTATGGTCAGCTTATAATTTCAATTTTTATGATCTCATAAAAGGTTAATTTATGTTTTATGATATTGTGCTTAAATTAAAAATGTTTTAATTCATTTTATTTATAAACATCAATGTACTATGTCAAGTACAACTTATAATTTCAATATTGTTTGATTTGAAAATATGGTTGAATAGTCAAACATATCATCAAATTATAGTTGCTACAACTTATAATTTCAATTTTGTTTCATTTGAAAATATGGTTGAAAATAGTTAAACAAATCATCAAATCATAGTTTTTGCAACTTATAATTTCAATTTTGTTTGATTTGCAAATATGGTTGAAAATAGTCAAACAAATCATCAAATTATAGTTTCCGACTTTGGATCTCTTACCCCAAACGACACTCAGATATGAGGGTTAAGCACTAGAGGGTTTCTCAAGTTAGGTTTCAAACTTCTCAATTGTCTCATATTAATAATATTAGAATGGAAAAAACAACAATCACTATTGTATATTAAAAATATGTGAGAGATTCTTATGAGAGTGAAAACATAAAAAGAAAATCAGAGTCCATGGTGATGAAGTTTTAGATTACCAAGGTAAAAGCATTGACAATTTTCATTGGGTGATATGGATTGTATTCCGTTCCATTCAAGTGATAATCAATTGACTTTAACAATGATTTTGTAAATTTAAGCATATTGAGCATCACATCAATCTAGACCCCTGATTTATTTTGATAGGGCATAAACTCCTATCAATCCAAAATTTAGTAAAAAACATGAACTCAAAATTGAAAATTCACAATGAAATGACAGTCCGAAACTAAAGTGGTTATATTCATCCTTGGTTTCTTTCTAAGATTTCAATATTATGTTCATCCTTAGTTTATTTTCGAACTTTCAATATATTTATTCAAGAAAATGTGAAATAAAAATATACTTGGAAATAAAAATTGAAATAAAAAAATGATCTAATTTTTTTTAATATGTAAAATTAAAATATACTTTAATGTAAGTAAGCAATTTTCATTAAAATTTATATTGATATAACTTGTTGATGTACATAAAGGGTAGAAAAGGGATGATGAATTATCAATCCTCTGCACATTGGAAGTATTCACTAGTGCCATTAATATGACACCTATGAGTGTTGTTCAATATCACTAAATAACTTTCTATTAAAAAAATTATAGGGATAGCAATGCACCATCCACAATACAAGGTCTACATTGAGTAAACTTCCAACTTTGTTATCATGTCACAAATCACATTCTTTTTCAACTTAAGTTTTTTCAATCAAACTTAATGAAAACTATGTTTAAAATGTGTGTTAGGTAACATCATACACATTTGTCAAGTAGCTCATAATTTCAATTTTCTTTGATTTCCTTAAAGATATTGAAACCTAAATGCACATTACAAAGCAATTTAATATATCAACACTTTTGGAATCAAAATTCGCAATTTCATAATTAAAATTGATACATTTTAGGATGTCTTTAAATTTTTTAATTAGGATGTTAATCATACACTACCTTGAATTCTCAATATACTCCAAATTCAGTTAAAAAAATGAAAATGTAAATGCAACAAACCAAGGCTTAGTAGATGGTGTTATTTTTTATTTTTTGTTATCAAGTCACATAATCAAATTCTTTTTCAACTTATGTTTCTTCAATCAAACTTAATGAAAATTATGTTTAATGTGTAGAATATAAATAGTTTTAGGTTCATCATACACATTTTTCAAGTAGCTCATAATTTCAATTTTGTTTGATTTGCTTCAAGATATTGAAATCTAAATCGACATTGTAGCAATTTAATATATCAAGCTTTTGGAATCAAAATTCACAATTTCATAATTAAAATTGATACTTTTTTAGATGTCTTTGAAATTTTTAACTAGGATGTTAATCATACACTACCTTGAATTCTCAATATACTCCAAATTCAATTAAAAAATGAAAATCTAAATGCAACAAACCAAGCCTTAGTAGATGACCTGTTATTTTTTATTTGTAGAATGATATTATTCCTAGAGATATTAATAGAGAGGTAGATGATTTTATGAAAGGTACTATATTTAGTGAAATTTTTTCTAAGACATCAATAGTCTCTTATAATGACATGGAAATGGGTCCTAGTTTTGATATGAAGTTATCCTCTTCATATGAAAAAAATTCTCAATCATTGCAAATAATGAACACAAATCCTTTATGTAAGGGATTTGTGTACACAATAGATAATTTGTAGGACTAGTATAATCACCCAAAGTATAGGCCATTTCAGGTTTCTTATACAATCTATAGTTTCTTCCCTCAAATTGTAAAAAAGGCTCGATAAACTTTATAATTCATCAAAAATATAACTTTTCTTATTTGAATGGACCATGAAAGTAAACTAAACCAAATGATTCTAGAATCCTAGACTTTCATAAATATGTGTACTTTCAATGCAAAATATAAAATTATGGAATGTTCATGTCACTTGTTTAAAGAAATCGTAATGGTATGCCATCTTCAATTATTCGTTCATGATCGGATTTGGACATTTTCCATTTTCTAACTTTTGTTTTTTTCTCTTGATTGAACTTCTATTAAATTTATGTGCGATGCACATACCAAATGACTATATTGACAACATATGACATCCGAATCATAGTCTTGAAAGTGAACATGAGTATCGGTTTGTGTAACGACCCCATCGTTACGACAACAAGCGAAGCATTTTTTTTTTTTCCTTTTCATTTTTTTTCAGGAGCTAAGAGGCAAGAAGGCGATGATGACAACAGTTTAATCAACCACTGATGACAAACGCTAGCACCTAGTCCAGGCAACAAGTTACTAAGACACTACACACTGGCTCAAGACAACTGACAAACAAACACAAAATAACAAGGTGGACGACTACCCTTCCGACGACCACGCCTACAAGCTAAGGGACAACACCCCCATCCTGACATCATGGCCTAGACGAACAATTACTAAAACCTCAAGGCACACAGACCTAACGCCTGAAGGCGTTCGGCCCTTGTGCCAAGAGTAACTTGCAAGCTCGTCAACACTCACACCAAAGAACCTACGCCGGCCAAGATCTCATTCGCTGCTATCCCCCAGGGTGCATCATGATCCCCTCATCAGGAATCATGTCGTTCCCTGGGTGATAGATGTGTCAATAACCTTGGTGCAAAAAAAAAGGGACCAAGACTCAAGAAACCTCCAATGATCTAGGAACCGAAATAACTGACATGAAAACTATGCCTATGCCCCCAAGCAACGAGTAGACAATACGCAAGATAACCTTCGAATTTAATTGCGCAAAGGACCGAAGGAATCTTGTTTCCTACAAGACAACATGTGGTGTAAGGATAGACCCATCACCCCTTCCAGCTTGACCTAAGGCGCAAGGCACAAAACTGCCAAATCTAAGGGCTAGTAAGGTTTTAGCTGAGCATCTACTAAACTCTTGTCCATTAAGCTTGTGCAAGCTAAATGACTAGCACACCCAAAATCATGATGTCTAACTCATCCTGATATCCATCAAGCAAGAAGTCTAGGGGTGAAGGAGTGGACCTTTATCATTACTATTGTCATCAAGCTATCATAAAGGTGAAACAAAATAGGCATTTAACCAAATCAACACTTGTTAGAAAATACACTATTCATTAAAAAGTGAACTCTTAACATTTTTAAAGGTGATCTATGCTGCCCCAAAAACGATATTGACTTCAAATAACCAGTCGCAATTTAACCAGTTTAACATAATGACAAGGCGATAAATAAAACTATTAATTGAACCCTTATAAATGAGTTATAATTGGTGTCCAGATTAAGTCCTTGATAAATCCTTTGGTCAACTGTTGACATTCTTATAACACAAGAGGTGGTTGTCTAAAACGGTAAGAAGATGTTGTGTAAAGTAAATCAGAATTACCAACTCTGTAAACTACTGTGTAATTATACTTGGGCTGCCAAATTAAAAACGGAAGGCGTATAGTTGAAAAGTCGCCTGGTAGTCTAAATGGAATACAACTCAATACATATATGTTTTTAATCAATTTGTGCATTGGCTGTCAATTAAAACAGGATGCGGAAAGACAAGTCACCTGGCAATCAAAATGTAATACCACTCGAATATATATAGTGTTTTAAATCAATTTGTGCACTGGCTGTCAATTAAAATGGAATGGGAAAATCGCAAAGTGGTTTATCAGAATGGGGCAATCAGAATGCGACCAAAATAGTTAAAAACGGAATGGGCAATTCGTATTGTGGCAAATCGAAATGGGGCAATTAGAATGCAACCAACATAGTTAAAAACAGAATGGGCAATTCGCACTGTGGCAAATCGGAATGGGGCAATCAGAATGCGGCCAACATAGTTAAAAACAGAATGCGTGATTCGCAGAGTGTAAAGATTTCCATTACATTCACTGTCTGATTAACGTTGCAATGTAGTGAACAATTATGATTTTGCTGGCATACCCAACAAAACGCAGACTGGAAATATAGAAATCGTTTTTCATTCACCTGGGCTACCCAATCAAACGCAGACAGGGATCATAACTAATTTGTCTTTTTTTTTTTCAATCGACTGGGGTACCCAAGAAAAGACGCAGACAGTTATAACAAAAACGTTTTTCCCCTTCCAGGTTAACAGATATAAAACGCAGACTAAGAAATTAATTGGTTTTCCATTTCCAGGATATCATGACAATGCAAACAGGAATAACAACGTTTTTCCCCTTCCAGGGTAACAAATATAAAACGCAGAATAAGAAATTAATTTGTTTTCCATATCCAGGATATCATAACAATGCAAACAGGAATAAAAACGTTTTTCCCCTTCCAGGGTACCAATACAAATGCAGACATGAGTCAATTCTTTTTTTTTTTTTCATTGCCAACATGAAAATACAAAATGCAGACAACAGTAAGAGAACTGAAAGGATCCAACCAGCCAAGGACAACAATGGAGGTAGATGGCTGATAGGTTCATCCTTCACTCATCATCCTCGCACAGAAAAGAACGGCGTTGAGATCCATAGGTCTATTAATGTCGAAGCGACGACCGTAGATCAAGCTCCTGGCCGACTTCTCAGGAAAGGACTGATGAGCTAGGTACGAAAGGAAAAAAAACCACAAAGGTCACAATCAACACAACAAGGTGGTCAAGAAATGTGGGAAAAAGAAGGCTATGGGAGTCAACAACCATTGAGCTAGGCTAAGGAAAGTTTCAGTCATCCATTTAAAAAAATTCAGTTTACTTCTCCATTA
Organism: Picea sitchensis; assembly: GCA_010110895.2. Taxonomy (NCBI): domain Eukaryota; kingdom Viridiplantae; phylum Streptophyta; class Pinopsida; order Pinales; family Pinaceae; genus Picea; species Picea sitchensis. The sequence continues at coordinate 440,082 of SNQJ01S0002535.1, read as the reverse complement.
AATAAGCAGATCCAAGCATAAGCCCTAATACATTCTACCATGCAAAAATGAAGAGGGCGTATCGTTGCCTGATCGCTCGCTCTGAATGACGTCCCGCGCGCTCCGTGCAACTCCCGCTCACCAACTGTCGAGACTTCACTGGTACCTCCCAGCCAATGCTAGGGGTACTCTTCTTCCCCCTTAACCCCCCGATCCGCAAAGGGGATACACACTCACTATCCAAAGATTTCGACTAGCTCCCAGCTCGCCTCACAAGGCCGAGCTACCACTCCTCACCGAGCTGGGTATCCCAACTCCCACAAGTTAAATCATTCAAGTGGATATTTTTGCATTGTAACGTTACACAAACAAAAGAATATCCTTCATCCTTCTCCTTCCATCATTATATAGAGTTTCGAACTCCCTTTCTTTCCCAAAATCTCATTTAATTAAAGTTTTAAAAATAAATTCCTAAAAATTCCACTCTATGCAAGTGTACCCCATCCCCTACATTCCTCCATAAATTAATTTCTTTAATTAATTAATTTCCCTTATTTCCCTCACCCATCTAGAGTCACTCCTGGAATCGCTCCTAGGTGTCCCCAAATTCTCTTACGAGTTTTAATGGCTTTCCCTATTATTAAATTGCTAGTTTAGTTTAAATTAGAAAGCTCTTAAATGGTAGATACTTTTCTAAGTTTGACTTTCCTCTTTTTCCCTTATGTTCCCCTTTTCCCCTTTTTATGTTTACCTCTTTTCCTAGTTTCCTAAATTCTTAGATTTTCCCTCTTTCCCATTTGTAATTAGAACTCAAAAAGGCAGGTGTGGAAATTAACCCTTTTTCCCTTTTCTCATTTAAATAGTATATTTTAAATTATCAAATAATAAAACAATTAATTCCCCTTTTTCTTTTAAATTTTATTCCAACAGTTTTTTTTTTTTTTTTTTTTTAAATGGATAAAATTTTACCACTAGCATAATTTAGACCTAGACCTTAATTTTTGTGATAGGCGACATTTTATTAGGGAAAATGTTTATTTTATTTTATTTTATTTTAAATTCTTAACACAATGCTCATCCTAAGGTTGTCTAGGTTCATTCATTTATCAAAACAACGCGACGTGCCCTTCAGGACACACTAGGTGCTCCAAGGGTGCCACTCGCCTCATCTTTTTCCTTGCGTGATGTTCCCTTCAGGACGCACTAGGTGCTCCAATGGTGCCACTTGCCTCTTGACTGACTTGGTAGACATCAATAACCCCTGGAGTCAATACTCCGCCAGGTGAACTTGTGGGAGACTAAGGGCCTCTAAGGAATAAGGCCCCCACCTTATTGCGCGCCCCTTAGAATCATCGTGAGCGACTGTCACAGTCTACCCTCACGGCATCGTGGGTCCTCTCGAACTAGGTAAACGTTAATCTACAGTTCGAGCCATGATGGGAGTGCTAGTAGGCCGTGGCAGGGCTGCTGTCCACACCTCTCCCTCAACATCTCTGGTAGTCATGCATGACCCCTTTACTCCACATGTGAGTCTGCTCGGCAAGCTATCGTCAACCTGCATCATCAAAAAATCATGTCAGAACATATCCATATCATATCATCTAATCATATGCACTAATATCACAGTAAAACAATCAAACCCCAATGGTACACTGCCTGACTCGATCTAGAGTCCAAGGGGTTCCATCGATGCCTCTGCATCCTTGAGGTCCAAATTCCTGCACACTCAGTAAACCGAGTCAATAGCACCTGTCTATGTCAATGCAGTAAAACAACATGTCATCAACCCATAATGCCTCATAGTCAAAATCAAAAGTTTTGATAGCATAATACTCCGGATCACTTGCGAGCAAGTGTCCTCAAGGAATAAGTTCTCTCAGTGCGCCAAAGCGGGATGTGTTTCTTGAAAAAAATATCCTTTCAATACAATGGATCCTCTCTCATATATAAAATTGTTATCATCAAAATCTTCTAATAACCTCATCTTTTGTTCTTTGCATCACATCAAATAATATTTCACATTTTCATTGTTGTCTATAGGTGCCACCACGGAAAAGACATATCCTGCAAATAATTCGATATGTTCCAACAAGTAGTTCGTGTTAGATTATCACACAAGTACATCTACAAGTTGTTTAAATATTTAAGCATAAAAATTAACTTCTCTAACAAGATCATAAACTCTATCTCCATCAACTGACACTATAGTTTCATTTGATTCCATCTCCTCTAAGCTTGCAAGTGGCATTTTCCCTTTTATATTACTTTCGGTATGTCTCCAAGATTTAACATATTCTGCATTTTCATTTTCGCAAATCTCTATGGATTATGTGTCCTCTATGAAAACTGAACAAAAACAAGATTCATTTCTTCTATCAAATGCAAACACATTTTGATAGCATTTTATTTTAACTGAATGCACTTTTATTGTCCCATGTATTGTATCGACTTGATATGGGATTGATCTATCTACATCTTGGATTCCAACATACCAAAAAAAATTGCACAAGACAATAACTTGTTAACTTGAAATCTACCAAGAAAATGATTGAGTATCATATAAATTTGAACACGTGAATAAAAATATCTTGTGTACATGTGTAATATGTATATATGTACACACTTTTGCACATCTCTTGAAGGATTATTTTCATGGCTTAGCACCAGTTTGCACCATTCAAAAACTTTATCAATGGATTCAAATGGATTGCAATTTGGGTTCATTTGATACCTTCAAAGTGCTCATTTTACACATGCCTATGCACCGTCATGCTCTCCTTTTCCATGACCACTCTAAAAACAATTCCATCAATGTGTAATGTTTGATTTGTTATGAAGATGACACAACCAATAGAATGATCGTGAAGATTTGAACTGACCTGCACATCCATCTGACCATATCCAATATCGATTGAATCTAATCCCCCATTCTTTCAATGAATCATAAAATTTATCAAAACAATGTTGTACATAATGTGTATCGTGTGCTCGGTCATCACTTATATAAAAGTGATATTATTTAATAGCACATCGATTGTCATTGGTGCTTTCTATGTTATCAAGACTTCATTGAGCATGTCTATATAAAATGTGGACAAATATAGTGATTTAATTAGAATCATAATATTCACTCTTTATTTATTTTTATGTAGCGAATGTGTAATTCTCTGCAAAATCAACTACAAACAAAATTGTCCCTAGTGGAAGCACTTCACGAGATTGTTTGAATTGTAGGTCTTGCCATCGAGTTCTATGTGAATGCTTGGTGTATTTATACATTTCTTCCTAAAACTTTCAAAAAATATATCACATGGATTTTATCTACTTTCAAATCAATCTTTTTGGAAATAACATTTGAAGAATGTTGAGTTGTGTTGCTGATATATTCATATATCTTCCAATTGACTGTTATATTAGAAAATGATTGATCATTCATATCAATAGGATACTTTGAGTGAAACAAAATTAGATTTCCACAACGATCACATTTTTTTCCACCGACATAGTTTTTTTGGTAAAATAATTCATCACCTTCTCTTTCACATAGAATTTCAGAAATAAAAGCACGGAATGTGGAAGGAGGATGTGAAGTTGACCATAAAGTTTTACCAAAATCAAGAAAAGTGTCGTAATATAACTCAAATTCCACATGATAACGACAAAAACAAGTGTCACGAATAATGATGGGTTGAACAAACCATGGTCTTTGTTGCACAAATGTATTGATGGAAATTTTAACTTCTTTGTGCTCTTCTTTAAACTTATTGAACAATTCTATTTGTGTCATTGACAATATATGTTTTGGATGTTCTTCATATTGTTTTCATGCTATTCTTCGTCACAACACATCCCTTGTATGTGGTGAAACACGAGATTCTGTCAAATAACAATTACGGGCCAGTTCTTATTGAGTACGATCAAATTTTATTTTGCGCAAACTTTTGTTTCCCATGAGTGTAGTTATTTGTAAAAGTTAAATAAAAAAAATCAACATTTCAGAATAGCCTTAGAAAAAATTAATTCTCAAAAAAAATATTAAAAACTAATTTATTAAGAATTTTATGTTCAACAACGCCTTCACCTTGAAAAATGTTCAACAACACCTTCAATATATACTTTTTCTTTGCATTCAAAACATCAATGACCTTGTTCAAAACAATTAAAAATGAAAAAAATGATTCAAAGTTTTTCTTATCGGCTCCACATATGAAAAACCATGAAACGAGAGTGTGAATTGTGTTAAATTGGTTCTGCCGAAAGCATATTTATAAGATTTGGCGTCAATTGAAACGAAACAACGTGTCCCTTCATTTTTTTTTCCGACTGACGGAATTCTCTCACCCATATTTTGGTCGAAAACTTAATGTTCAATCGAAAAAACTAGGAATCCATTTATTGTTGACGGATTCCATTAGTAAAATATCTTTCGTTCGAAAAAAATTACTTTTCGGCCAAAAGATTCTTTCGATCGAAAACCTATGAATGGGACTGTTTGCAAGAACCTGATAATTCCCTCCATCTTCCTTTCACTTTGGAGGTTGCATACTCCTGCAAGTACTCAGATTTTAGATTCGAAATTGATATCAATATTTACAAAATTGAATCTACTTTCTATGGATATAATGTTTTTTCATTTTCATTATTTAGATCTAATTTTGTTTAATTTTATAAAAAAAACACTGCATAATATTTTCAAGTTAAATTATGATTCAGTGAAATGAAATATCCATATCTCTAAAAATACAACGTGAAAAATTTAGAAAAAATTATATTCACAATCCTTAAATTGTTCTCTTCAAAAGGGTATTTTTAGATTTTAATTTGAATTACAAATTAAGATAGATACAAGGTGGGGGGAAACATGTGCTTACAATCTACAACTATTTCAGCTTGGTCAACTTAAAAAAATTCTAGAAAATATAAAATTTATCCATTAGATTCAAAATTATAGTCATAAGAAAATAGAGTCTCTGTAAATTGTTGTAGTATATTTAGTTTGTCAAAATTTTTTTTAATAATAGATAAATTGTTGGAGGAAAACATAACTCATTATCATTCCTTTCATTTTTAAGGAACATATTGTGAAACAAATGCCAAATTGACACATCAAATCTCAATAAAAATAATTTGAAAAATAGTTAGTAGAAAGCCAACAAAATGCTTCACAAGTTTTGTTTTTGCTGTAAAGTGAAATTCTAAATAAAAAAAATAAAAATTCTATACCGAAAGTTGAAGAAATTGTGAAAATATAGTTTGTTTTTCTCATAAAACAAGCAAAATAGACACCCATGTTCATGAGAGCACTCATAGGTTGAGATTCTTGAGTATCGCGAGTGGGGATATCAGAAGCCCAAGTGTCCCCATGATGAGATCCAAAGAGTGTACAAAAGGATAGACGCAGGTCATTTCAACGATAGGTGGATCTGTCCAGTCATTTGTCAATTATTATTGGAAAAGGGAGGAAGATTTAATGAAGAAGTGGAAATACGAGCCAAAGATAATAGAGCTTCAAGTTGATGATAGAAGGAAGAGGTATTTGTAATCAACCACACCAGGAATAATGATGATCATGCCAGATCATCCCAAGCCCCAATGAATTTGGACTAGCTTGCGAAATAATGGTCAAAACTAGCCAAAGGACAAGATCAATTATCGGTGTGATAATAGCCTCGGCTATATGAGGAAGAAGATCACCCTTCTTCGGGCCATCAAGACTTATTTTCAAAGTTTTTCTGTCTCAATGCGTAGGCTTAGTCGGTTTTGTTAGAAGGGGAAATCTGATAGGAAGAGAGCGAACGGGCATAGCACTTTCCCCTATATTGAGAATAGGGACCAAAGGGCCATATCTAGAAGGCAATTATTATCCTCTCTCATCCCCCTAGTTTATCTTATAATATTGTGAGAAGAGTTTTAAGTTACAGGTTTAGAGATATAGAAAGAGGTTGTCATAGAAATAAGAAAGGGGATAAGGTTGTTTCCCCAAGGAATTCAAATCCTCAACCGAGGAGAGGGGGAGGGAATCAACCCGTTGGAAAACCAACGATTCTCAACTTCTGAGCTGCTAGGGCTTCCAGAGGGGACATACCAAGGTACCAAAACCTGTGCTTAGCCGAGGAAAAAGAAATAATGGGGATAGTTCAAGAGGCAATTCTAAGAAAGAGGAAGAGCACGACTGATGAATAAATTTGAGGTCCATTAAGGATTGGGTCCTAGACCTTGGTCAATCCTAGACAAGGGACACAAAGTTTTTCCATATTACAGAAGTATACTGGATGATAAAGGAAATTGTGGCATAGGCCATGGCACACGCAATCAGAAATCAAGACTACTCGCCAAGTGATATGGGTTTTGGAAGCAAAATTTCAGTTATTCTACAAGGAGCAGTATGGCATTCGCTTCCAATAATGAGCAACGATTCCCAAGGACATGTAGAAAGACCGAGTAGAGGAAATCAGGGGTCTGAAAGGTACCCAAACAAACCCCATTCAGGTGGACGAGGACGAGGATCGACCATAATCTAGCAAATATGCTTGGCATTGACTGACAAGTGACTGTGGTACTCAGACCTTCCATGGCACCATGATGACTCTAGGTAATTTTTTTCCCCAGGGTTATGGTTTGGGTCAGTCTAGATAGTGGTGTTTTTTGGATTTTTGGGCTTTCCCAGGCTAGTCAAATTCATCGGGCTTTGCAATGCTTAGAAATTGGAACCCTGTGTAACTTGAATTTTTCTCGGGATAGATTGTAACATAGGAATATTAAGATTTTGTTTTACTTTCAACATGAATATTCCTAGACAAACTCTCGATATGGAGGATAAGTCTGGTTTCCATGTTTTGGAAGTCTCCTGGAACTTCATACTATAATTTTATGTATTTTCTAAATAAAAATCTATAGTACTCTTTTTTTCTTAAAAATAACAAAAAATAATGTGTTAAGAGTTGATTCATTTTATTAGGCTGACATTATATTTATAATTATAATTATAACACAATACTTAACATTTAAGCCTCAACATCTCCTCCATATGTGAAATAGTGTTATAATTGTTATTTCCTTTTTATTAAGATAACATTATTATTATTATAATTATAACATAATTATTAACCTTTAGAACTCACCATCTCCCTCATATGAACAATAGACCCAATAAAAATTAAATAGAACTTGAGTGATAAAAAAATTCAATTTTATTACAATTAATTTAATAACTAGGAAAATTACAAAAATTATAATGGTGGAAAAAAATACATATATTTTATTTTCAAAAAACTTGTGCAATTTTTTTTGTTATTATTTGATAAAATAAAAATATTATAAATTAAAAAAATATTAAAATATTAAATATTAATTAATTTTTAAATAAATATAAATAAAAATCTAACATAATTTTTTATAAATAATTATTCTTTACATAATTAAATTCACAATTTATTTGTTCACAATTAAATCCTCAAATTCCATTATGTGTTCTATCACCGAAAACAATAGACATAATAATCCGAATTGACATTTTCACATTTTATAAAGAATGTAATAACACTAATCCTCCATATTTCAGTACAGCTATGTATCTTTAGCATCAATAGCAAGGTCATTTCTATACTAGCTACTAAACTTTTAGCTTCACACTAACGCCAAGCAAGCTGAAAACAAAGTAAGTTTTATGCTAATGAGAGAGCACCACCTCCAAATCCCCTTTTTAGGTATAGAAACACCATAACTCACCATAATAATGATCGACTTTTATCATGTTAATTTTGGATTTCACACACGAAGTCAACATCCACATCGCTCAAATCGGTTTCTCAAAGTGAGGCTGTCATCAATCTCATGCATTATGTTGAAGGTAGATTATTAAATATTTCCCATGCATCATGTGTTGATTAGTTACCAAAACACATGAGGTGTAATTAAGGATATAAATTTGCATTCTTTTTTTTATTTTTCCTATCTTAGCATCTCGATGTCCTAGATTAACTCGTTCGCCTTTTTGGGGAAAATAAAGGGATGACAACCACTTTTATGCCGTGCTTGGGATGATTAATCTTTATAGGAATATTTAGTTATTGAATCCATGTTTTAAATGTGATAATCAATTAGGGTTATATGTTTTATTTTACTAGGTTCAATTTTACTTATTAATTTCTATGAACATAACATGATGTAATGTAATGAGGATTAAATGAATTATTTAAATTTATGAAAAAAATGATTATTTTGATTAATTGTTATGATATATGAGTCATGTATTAATGATTTTATATTAATAATTAAAATTATTATATCTCATATGTTGGAAGGTGAAATTCTTCTAAAAACATAAATAAAAGAGTTAAGATAGATTTAAATTAATTACTCATAAAACACACAATAGTGGTATAGATTTTGCAAATGAAATAACAAGTTAAATGGACATAACTATGGAAAAAAATTATATAATTAAGTATGTTTGAGTTACATGAGTTAATTCATACAAATCCAATAGTCATTGATGTTGGAGCAATTCACTTTCACACTTTCATAAACTTTGTCTTGGTCAAGGAATTTACAAAATTCTTTGCTCTTGTCAAATTATACATAGGTCAAACTAGTAGATTATTTCCACAAATCTAATCATTTCATTCCTCTAATATTATTAGGAAAGGATTGTAAATTGAAAACATCCTAATAATTTTAATTGAGAAGATGACCACAAATTAAGTCAATCTTGAAAACACACTATTCATTGTATGGATCATTTATATTTATCCCTTCTTCTTTTTAAATATTTTGTTTTATTTATTATTATTATTGTTGTTGTTTTTTTCATTTCTTGATTTAATTTTGTTTCATGAGCTCTAATTATTTTTCATAAGAATTGTGTTAACCTTAATTTTTTATCTTATAAATATGCAATTAATAACTCTTTTCTATTATTATTTTAGTTTTATTTGTCTATGATGATGGGTGGAATTTGCACTCGAAATTTTGGCCATTTCAATATTTTATTCACAATTTAACTCCAAAAATCTCAAACAATATTATGACTAACTTGAAAACCTCCACACCCTTGGGCAAGGTTCAATTCCTGTGAGGGGTTTACCTGGAGCCATGGGGGCACCTTGAGGTAGTAGTAGACCCAAAGATACACACCCACAAATATATATTAAATGGTATCGTGACCCGTGCACACATAAGTGGATAAAATCTCACCCTCATGTCCTCAAATTTTATAGTCCCCTAAACCTGTAGGGACAAAAAATCCATCCATGTTAAGGGTTGGTGTGGTCTAGCAAGCCACAAGACAAACCAGCAAACAAAAAAACTTCAAAACCTCCACACTATTAAAATAATTAAAAAAGGTTTGAAAGATAATCATTAAAATAGGGTTGATTGAGAGGTAAAATAAAGCTACCTGCACACAATAAAATAGGGTTGATTGAGAGGTAACCATTCAAATTACATGAAATTATCGTTACAATAAGTAAAGGTATACTACGATTTACGATTTAGTTGGATAGTTTATTCTCATTTTAATAATTCATAACTTATATTGTCATTTATTAAATGAGATTTTTCTGCCATTAAATCGTAGAAGACTTTAGTACATCAAACGGTTTAAAAACGTTTTAAAACTTCCATACATCCATTGTTAAATAATGTTGGAAGCTCGTCTTTTGATTTCATTTACGCAACTGAATGCATGATTGTACGTGCGTTGAGATTTGAAAACACATTATTGATTTCCCTGCACAGACTTTGAGTTCAGCTCAAACTAGGATACTGCCCATATCACGGACAACACTGCACAGAGTTTGAGTTCAGATCAAACGGGGATTTTGCTGACAACACGGTTTCAAACAGTTCGCTCCTTTTCATACAAAAGAACTGTGCATAATAACGATTTCTCGCAATAAATATAGTTTTAGCAGGTTTATTTTCCAGAAGGCCAAGTTCTCAAAGATATTACAGTTTTTCCACGTGAGCGTCGATCGAAAAAACGATGTAAATTGCTACGCAAGTCACGACTTTCCGGGAGAGTAGAAGCTCTCATTTCTTCGTCACTTTAAGATCCTTTCAACGGCCGCCTTAATTGAATTGACTTCGGATATCTGGTGCGATGATTTTCACAGATATGGGTTGCCTCGATTCCTCTTTTTCCGAGTTTTTATAAAGAAAATTAATCTCTTCTCATTGATTTCGAGGCCGTTAAGGCGTCATTGATTTCAAGGCCGTTAAGGCGATTGATAGAGGGAATAGACACTTGGGGAGAATACAGTTTGTAAGGGTGTGAAATTGAATATGAGCTCTCAACAACATGAAGATCAACAGGTTTGGGAATGTGGAGATAAGGTTTTGGAGAATTTATGGGCCGCGTTTACAGCTGGAAGTTCTGGAGGGAATTCTGGGGGGTTTTCATGCATCACTTCAGATGGTGAGGCCTCTGGCGTCACCAACTCCTCTCGTCTTAGTATCAGTATGGCATCACGTGCTGCTTCAAGCAACCAGGATGATAAGGAGATTGTTATAAGCTCTAATCTGAATGGGAATTCATGCACCCATTCAAACCCAGAATCCATGGCTACGTCTTCAAAATTAATCAGGTCAGAACAAAGACACAGTGGTGGTATGGAAAAAGCTCCTATAAAAAATTACAGAGGGGTTCGGAGGCGCCCTTGGGGCAAATTTGCAGCTGAAATAAGGGATTCAAGCCGACAAGGAGCTAGGTTGTGGTTGGGGACATTCAAGACCGCAGAAGAAGCAGCCATGGCGTATGATAAAGCTGCTTTGAAAATGAGGGGAGCTGCTACTTATCTCAACTTTCCTCTTGAAATCGTGTCTAAGGCCTTGGCTCGTGATCTTAATTCGGTTCCCTGCACTCTGCCTCAAGCTAAATTAGCCAACTCAGAAGTTATATCTCCTATTCCATTACTCTGCTATCTAGGAAGAGGGTCTGACCAGTCCGGTACTTCATCCGTTCCCGCGTATGCGAATTCCAATGATGTATTAGGGTTAGGGTTTTCTTATGCGAATTCCAATGATGTATTAGGGTTAGGGTTTTCGCAAGAAAAAGAGCAAGCATCTCCCAAACGGTCGAATACCACTCAAATTTGTAGCCCAGAGATCGATGCCGATCGTTTGCCAGCGATGGATGATTATTTTTCAGTTTCAGATGTAGTGGAGGTGCAGGATCTTGGCGCAGATTACTTGGAAGAATTGCTTCGCTCTACCGACACCGACACTGACGAATTCCTCCGATTTTCATTTTCCCCGCTGAATCCCTTCTAGCTCCTCAGGTTTTTGCTCAATCTCCAAGATCCACGATTCCTCTGAAGTAATTTCATTTTCTAACTCGAGCCCTGACCAGTTCTCTTCGTCTCCTTCCTTTCTGTTTGTTGTGAACTTATAATATTCGTACTGATACGTAATTTGTTTGGCTCCCACACATTGATCCCAATCTGAAAGCCAGGCGGAGATATGGGACCTGTTTAGATTTTCTATACTGATAAATAAAATTAGTATAGATTATCCTTAATCTACTTTGTTGACCTGTCAAATATCATCTAGCGTTGATGTAATAGCATGCTAAAATAGTTTATATCTATTTTAATTTTAGATTTTTAATATTAGATTTGAGAAGCATCAAGAGGATATGAGGATTTAAAGGAGTTTTATTAGTTATAAGTGGTGTTGAAAAATGAAGGCTGAACCCTTTATCGCCAGCTCTCATCATCAAGATGTAGTTATTATTGATGTAGTTTGAATAATATTTTTTTGGAAATTTTATATTTTTATTTGATCATTATAATATAGATATGATGATGATGATGATTAACTTCCACTAAGATCTAATTGGTCTATCTGACCTTAAGAGGGTAAGTGATTACTTTGGAATTTTGTTTTTGTGCTCTAAAAGCATTAAGAGAAGCTTTCCAAGATCACCATACTTTTGTTGAGTTAAGAGGTTAGGAAGGTTGGTAGTGTGATCAATATTTTTAAAATGAGATCTATTAGAGATGATTTTGTAAGATATATGGGATTAAAAATTACAAATGATAAGTCATATTTGGTCGTGGTTGAAAATGGAGATAAGAATAGGCAGCTGGAAAACTAGAAATAGAAGACCTATGTATATAGAAGAACTATGATATATATACAAACAAAAATCAATAAAAAATAGAAAAAAAAAATCTCTTTATATATATATATATGTGTGTGTGTGTGTAATCTACATTTGTAAATCTCTATAAGTGTGTGTAGTTTCATCAAAATTGAATGTGTGGATCTTATTTTAAAACGCGGTTGAAAATGGAGATAAGATAGGGAGCTGGAAAAATGGATGTGTTTTTGTTTATGTAGCATGAACCATCGGGTTTGTCAATTCAAAGCTAAAACCAAAGAAACCAACTCATCCAAAATGTAGATAAAAAGACGCAGTTCCACCAATGTTTTTGAATTTATAGGAATGTGTGTTGGACATGTTGGATATGTGTTATATTATTTGCACGACTAGAAGGCGTAGAGAGCCCCCCCAAAAAAATATTCCTAAGTTTTTGTGTCCATTTTTGGGCGGTCCTCAATTTACGTGTCCACTTTTGGGAAGTTTCTCGGTACATGGTTTTTCGCCGATGGTTTTCTATTTCTGGTTAAGGAATTAAGGTTGTTGACTAATCCAGGTCATATGATTAGGGTTTTGGATGCCATTGGATTCTATATGTATATTGTATTGTAAACAATGTATGGCGAGAATGAATATAGAATATGTTAGTTTTTCCAGTTTGGGTTTCCAGGGGAAAAATCTCTGTGTAATGGGTGTATTTACCATTGTATCTTTTATGTTCTTTTATTGAATATTTGTTTGCAGTAAATTATTGAACAAGGTTGAAATCTACATTTGGTATCAGAGCGAGGTTATTGGCTTCAAGGGGATGCCTTTATGGTTAGGGGTTTGGCTCAAGACTGTGGTAAGCCTTGTTACAGTGGGAGATCTACAATATTGATTCTTCAAGTGAAAAGAAATGGAGAGCAGTTCGAAAATAGAGATCGAGAAATTTAATGGGAAAATTTTTGAGCTATGGAAGCTCAAGATGGAAGATCTGTTGGCAGATAGAGATTAGTGGGTCGCGATGGATCCAAGTACTACACCTACAGGAACATGAACATATGACTGGAAAAAGTTGGATCAGAAGGAAAATAGCACAATTTGATTGTGTGTCTCAGATTCAATATTACTGAATGTGTCAAGGGAAGCTACAACCAAGGAGTTATGGGATAAGTTGGGGAACTTGTAACAGTGTAAGTCCCTGGTAAAAAAATTGTTCCTGGGGAAAAGGTTGTATAACCCGAGGATGAGAGATGGAGACTCAGTGATAGAGCATCTGAATGTCTTCAATACTATGGTAAGTTAGTTGTTATCTATTGAGATTAAAATTTCATATGAAGATAAGTGTATCGGTTTACTTTGCTCTATACTAGAATCGTGGGATAGTCTGGTTGTGGCAATAGGTAATAATGCAACTACCTTGAGTTTCAATGATGTGGTCTCATCCTTGTTGTCAGAGGATATGAGATGGAAGAACATGGAAGGAAAGGGAACATATGCATTATTTTCAAGAGGATGCTCCGAGGAAAGAAATAGATCTAATTCCTCAAGTGGGAGATCTAAGTCTAAGGGTAGATTTAAATCTCCCGAAAATTTTGTAAAGGTATTTTGGCGATGTGGAAAAGAAGGGCACTTCAAGAAGCAATGTAGATCCAAAAGTGTTGAGAAAGTGAAGGGATCTGAAGGTGCTCCCTCTACAGAAGGAAAGACCTCCAAGGAAGAAGGAGGGTATTTGTATTTAGCTTATTCAAGCACACATGCAGATCATGAGGCATGGTTGGTTGACTCGGGTGCATCCTTTCATATGACTTCCCACAGGGAGTGGTTATGTGAATATGAAAGGTATGATGGAGGTTTTGTTTTCCTAGGTGATGTCTCGACAACTAGAATCATAGGATGAGGAAAAGTCAAGTTGATGCTCATAGATGGAAGGATTATAAAACTATCTGGTGTTATGCACATCCTAGGATTGGCCAGAAATTTAATTTATGTAAACACAATGGACAATGCAATGGTAAAATTGATATTTGAAAAAGAAACCTGCATGATGGTTCGAGGAGCAATGGTGTTGTTGAATGGAGTTCGGATTGGAACACTATATACTTTGCAAGGAAGAATTATCAGTGATGGTTGTAATAGTTCCATTGTCCCTGATATTGGAGAAAAAGAAGAAAGAACCCCTACGGTCTATGGAGAAAAGGTTATGTTGTGGCATCAAAGATTGGGACATATCCGAGAGAAGGGTCTTCGACTACTACATGATAAAGGTATGTTTGAAGGTATGTATAAATTCTCTTTGGATTTTGATTTATGTGAACATTGTGTATATGGGAAGGAAAATCGGGTAATATTCCCCTCTGGTGCAACGAGGGAAGAAATAATTTTACAGCTAGTTCACAGTGATGTGTTTGGACCTGTTTTGTAACGTCCCTCGGCCACCCGCAGGCTGGGGAATGCCACTCCAGAGAAATCTCTCATGCTCTGACACCAGTTGGTAACATCCCCAGCCTTAAACAGGCTGGGCGATGCTACTCTAGGGAACACTTTCATTATCTTACTGCGGAACATATGGTAACATACCCAATAATCAACTGAGCTATGCCACATAAATTTTCTTTTCAAACTGCATGCAACTTAAACATATACATACAACACTCTTGCGGAAGCTTTACATATAAACATAAACAAACAATTACATTCTGTAATATACAACTTTATACTGAAATAACAGTAACCACATATATGCAGCATATACAGGGAAATACCCATAAAATACATGCACTTATAATCACATATATGATAACCCATAACATAAGCACGTAATTAACAATGCAGCATATAATTTTATCATACGATTGGTACTTATCTTGGAAAGATTGTCACCAACTGCGTACAGACCGTCCACAAACCTCCCAGCCTTAGACTACACTGTTCATCACTCTCAACAGTGAGTCACCCTCGAGCTAGGACTGAACTCCACCTGGGTTTAGGGAAATCGCGTGAGTTAAAATGGTCATGGAATCATTGACTAGATAACTGAGTGATGGAAGGAATCATCGTCCAAATTGATCGTGGAAGTGATGGTGAGAATGATGGTCAAGCTGCTGATAAGAATCCCCGTGAAAAGTGACCAAAAGATTTAAGTCCTCATGATATGCATGCATGTCCCCAACTTTACACTTGTCATATCGGAAGCTACTTTGGTCCACTTGTCCCCAGCTTTAGAACTTAGGATAAAATAATTATCCATACTTTATGCTTTAGGAAATATTAATATAATATTCCCTTTTTGGCCTAATCTCTCTAGCTTAGCTCTTTCCCTTGAATTTTGTCCCTCCCTTTCCCTAACTGTTGAAGTTCAGTCCCCCATCTCTTTTATCATGGTCGGTCTGCATGCAGCGATTTATTTTATATTAATCACGAGACATGTACAAAATAGGCACACTGGTCTTTAACATCTAGGTGCTTCGGCCTAATACCAAAACATAAGCATCCCATATTAGAATAAATGGCTCACCAGCCTATAACACATATCATATACATGAGGTTCGTTGTCCTCCATACTGTGTGCACTTTGGTTACTACACATGGTATCCGAGAATGTGCATACTACATCATTTTACTGCACAGTTCATGCGCGCACTATGTCAAGGGAAGTGCATTACAAAATGATGGCAAAACAACTCACTAGCTTAAGTACACTTATATTGCATTTAAAATTAGGTTCGGATGAGGGATATTACAATCCCCTCCCCTTATTTATGCATTTTCCTCAGTGCATCATAAACCCATATACAACAGAGTTTTCAAAAATCTTCAAAAAGATGTGGGTATTCTTTCCGCATTGCATCCTCATGCTCCTAAGTAGTGTCCTCAGGACCCTACCAGGTTGATTGAACCTTCACAAGCCCTATGGCTCAGTTCCAGAGTTGCTTGACTTTCCGGTCCAAAATGTGCACCAGATGCACTTGAAAAGTGCCTTCTTTCTCCACCTGAATCACATTCCAATCAATAACATGATTAACATCAGGTATATATTTCTTTAGCAATGATACATGGAAGACATTATGAACAGACATAGATGAAGGCAATGCAATCATATAAGAAACCGGACCAATCCTCTCTAGGATTTCAAATGGCCCACAAAATCTGGCTACCAACTTGGTGCAGCTTCCCAGCTTCAGGGAACTCCTGTTAGCTTTCACTTTCAGGAAAACAGGATCACCCACTTTAAATTCTATGTGGTTTTTGTTCTTATCGACATAAATTTTATGTCTGTCTTGGGCAGCTTTTAAATTCTGCCTATTTTTTATCATTTGGTCCTCCATCTCCTTGAGCAACTGTGGCCCAACTACTGTCCTATCGGCTGGATTATCCTAACTCACTGGAGTATTTCACTTTCTTTCGTAAAGTGCTTCAAATGGGCTCATCTTCAATGATGCCTGATACTCATTGTTGTAACCGAATTCTACCAAGTGTAGGTAGTCTTCCCATTTCGATGGTTTGTCCATCACATACATTCTCAGTATATCTTCTATCACTCTTTTCACCCTCTCTATTTTTCCATCAAACTTAGGATGATAAGAGATACTAAAGTTCAGATTCGTTATGAATCCTTTGAACAATCCTTTCCAGAAATTCGAGGTGAATTTCGGGTCTCTGTCTAACACAATTGTTTTAGGAATTCCGTGCAATCATGCCACTTCCTTCATAAAAATATCAACAACGTCTGTTGCCTTGTGAGTAGTTTTTAGTGGAATAAAATGGGCATCTTTCATAAGCTTGTCCACTGTTGGTCCCTATAATTGCTTATTAATTAAAACAATCAAGTGTTACATAAATTGTCAACCCAGGGAAGTCTGTTTATTTCAAAGACAATCACACACTGTATATGCTCAATCTCAAAAGCAATCCAAAGTTGTAGTAAAAGTACACTAATCACACATTTCTTTGAACAAACTGAAGTTCTACTTTGAATTACAGTAAAAGTAATCTATATATTGCAGAGTTTAAGATTCAAAGGAAAATAATTATCAGAAGAATCTTGGATTACATTAAGAAACAACAACCTCGGGAAAAAGAACCTTTCAGCATACTGCAAAGAAGACTAACTATTCTGTAACAGAGAACAGGATCCTATTCCCCAATCCAGGAATCTTCAGCACCTGTCTCTCACTATCACACTTTCATATACTCATTCTGCAAACAAAATTACCAATCAAAATGATTAACAATTACCTAGGAATGAATTGTATGAAAACGATGTAACAATTAGTGGAAACAGAGTTTTAACAAGGTATGAATAAAAACAATACTAACACACTACAAAAACTAATGGGTGAATCTTGTGAAGAAGGTGGGCCCTCTCCTTCTCACAAGATTCCTCAGAAATGAAAGGAACTAAGAAGAAATGCTCAGAATGATCTTTTATTCATCTGTCAAATGTGACAAGTTATAATATCAAAAGTGAACACGCTCCTTCTCTGTAATTCCCTTCTAGCTAAGCCTTTCGTAGTCTCCTTCTAATGCTGATTTCTCCCCTATTTAAAGAGGAGAATCCTCTTAATACAATTAACGATAAAATTACATGTGTACATACAAATCCTATTCTTAGTTTGATCCAATCTTCTATGCTAGAATAGGATATTCTGATCTTCCATAGCAAAATGTTGTTACAGTGGTTGGAATGGTGTTGGCTTGAGGTACAGTTGTTGCGGTCAGTGTAACGACTCCTTTATTTATCTTTTCTTGTTACTGTTGTATGTGAAATACTATTTCAGCATCACAAATCATAGATTGTTTCAACAATGGGATTTGCGTACTGTTTGACTGTTTCAGCAACGTGATCTTCAAGCAGCAACGATGGTTGTAATGGTGTTGGCTTAAGGTACAACTGTTGCAGCTAGTGTAACAACTCCTTTAATTATCTTTTCTTGTTACTGTTGTATGTAAAATGTTGTTTCAGCATCGCAAATCACAGACTGTTTCAGCAACGAGATTTGTGTACTATTTGACTGTTTCAACAACATGGTCTTCAAGTAGCAACGATATATTAACTACAGTCTTCAAACTGTTTTAGCAACTATATATTTCTGATTAATGGATAAGTATGAGAGTAATGTAAAATTACATGTAAAACAAATTAAACATATAGCAAAGAGAAGAAACGTTATATACCTTTGGAAAAATAGATTAAGGTGATAATGTAGGCTTAAATGTTAGTGGGAAAATGATGTAATGATAGCAAAAGGTATGAGAAAAAAGGTACATTATAGGGTCCTAACATCCCCCCCAACTAAAAAGGTTGCATGTCCTCAGGCAACTTCAATCTGAATCAGAATCCGGATACCGACTCTGGGCGTGCAAATTACTTAAGTAGTAGCTGTAGAAAGTACTGTCTATTGGGGCTCTGAATCCTTGAACATGTTGTAGCCTTTTCTAGGCTGCTACTTCAACCTTCTTGGGAAACCTATGATGAACTTGATACTTCTCTGTTGGCATCCACAGAATGGGAAAATGGAACTGATAACCTATCCAATTTTTAGCACATTGCTGGACACATTTGATGTAACTAAGTACCCAGAAGATTGCTATCTCAAGATTAGTAGGACTAAAGGGATTGTGCTCCTGCCTTTTCTCAGAAGATTGTTTCCAAAACATGTTATTTTCTTTTAGGGCAACAGTCTCTATGGATTTAATAAACTATTGACAATCCTGAAGTACTGTTGCCTGTAGTTGCCTTATATATTGAGTCATCCCTGGTTTCTTCAAAAACTGATAATATTTTGCAACAAAGGTGGCAGCGTTCTGTGGTTCTGGCCATATCCAGAGGGGACGGTTATCTTCATTATGCTTGGCAACTGGAAAATCATTCTGCCATGTAATCTGGTTGGTAAGGAAGGAGGCAAGTGCCCGAATCTATATATCACCAACAAGAGGATTAAGATGAAGCTGTTTGTTCTCAGGAATGGCTTCATTATGAAGATATACCTCACATAGTAGATGTTGATCAATAGTAGAGGCTTCTACAAAAGTTTGAACAAAATATTTTGGTTTGAACACTGCATAGGGTCTTCCTTCTTTGATTGATTTTATCTGAAAGAATGCAAGTCATTCTATAAGGAAAAGAGAGTAATTTGAGGATGGTTTCCTAGCAGCCAACAATTTTTGTACCAAATCGAACATCAGGAGCAATTTGCTTTTTAACTCCTCATTCTGCTTCTTATGGGCACGAGATTCTTTGCGTGTTTGCTGCAAAGCTTCCCAGTTTGAATATATGTGGTTCAACCAAAGTAGTATGTGCTCCTGCAAACTTTTGTCCTATGTAATAGCAGACTCATTTTTCCATTTGTTGATTATTACCTGCTCATTCCATGGTTGAATTTGTGTTTTAGCATCGCAAGTGGTAGGCTAAGGTAGAGTCTCAGTGGATTGTTCTACAAAAGTAGGAGTATTGATCTTGCCAGGAGGGGCAGATTCATCAATAGGCAGAGTTTGTGTTTCAGCATCGCAAGTGGTAGGTTGAGGTAGAGTCTGAGTGGCTTGTTCCACAAAAGTAGGGGTACTGATCTTGCCAGGAGGGGCAAATTCATCAATAGGCAGAGTTTGAACAACTTTACTAATGAAAATAGGAGCTTCGGATTTAACAGTTGTTGTAGGCTAGGGTTCCTGTAGATTAGCTTTGATTTTTGGAATTTTTGAAGGTCCTACTGGTTCTTGTGTAACAGTAGGGCGTTCCTCTTTTTTAACTGCAAAAGTCGTAGGTGCAGGGGAAGATCCAAGCATTGGGATTTGAACCACTTTGTAGCCTGCTTGATCATAAATATCCCCACATTTGTTGCACATATTTTCTCTATACTGATCATCTTTTGTGTTTTTCTCTACCATGGACGCTACGCGAGCTAAGGTGTACAAATTAAGTTCCCTATCATAGGCTTCCTTTTCCATTACCATCTCTTGCTTGTAAGCTTCCAGTTTTGATCTTAGAAACTCATTCTCTTGTAAGAGAGAAGCCATTGTTGGTTCTGGTTGTTGGTCTGTCATCGGTGTATCAAGAGGGGTGACTGGTTTTTGTGTAACGGTCACAACCTCAGTAGCTGGTTCTTGTGGAGTAGCTACAAATCAACAACTAATTCTTGTGTTTTGGCTACTTGATGTAAAGAAAATAGTGTTGCAGCACCCTGGGCATGTGATTCTTGAATTTTAGGAATAAATTCAGCAGTTGGTTCTTGTGTTTCAGTTGTAGCTGGTTTTTGTGTAACAACTATAGTTGGTTCTTGTGTAATAGCTATTGAATGAGTAGCTGGTTCTTGTGTGACAACTACTGTTGCATCACCCTAGGCATCTGATTCTTGTATTTCAGGAATGAATTCAACAGTTGGTTCTTGTGTTTCATCTGTAGCTGGTTCTTGTGTAACAACTATGGCTAGTTCTTGTGTTTCAGCTGTAGTTGGTTCTTGTGTAAGAGCTATAGCTGGTTCTTGTGTTTCAGCTACTGAATGAGTAGCTGGTTCTTGTGTTTCAGCTACTGAATGAGTAGCTGGTTCTTGTGTGACAACTACTGAATGAATAGTTGATTCTTGTATGACAACTACTTGATGTAAAGAAAATGATGTCGCAACACCTTGGGCCTCTGGTTCTTGTGTTTCAGTGCCTGTGGGTTGAATAGGTAAAAATTCAAGGATTTGGGAGGGTGGAGGTGTATGGGCTTTTAGAAAAATGGGTTGGGGGTTTAGGGTAGTGGTAGTAGTGGATTCTTTTGTTGAAGCCCTCATTTGTTTTTTTGGTAAAAAGGAAGGAAAAGTAGTAGTTTGCTTCTTTCTTTTGCGAGTGGGTTTTTCCTTAGTGATGGAGCAGGGACGGTTATGAAGTTTATCTGCTTCAGAATCATCGCTAAGGATATGAACAGTAGGAGTAGATGATTCTGGTAAATTGTGGGGCAAACTTGGTATGGTAGGAGGAATTGGATCAATTGGATCTGTAGGTGGATTAATAGGTATTTCCGAAGGGTCAGGAAGGTTTTGTGGTTGTTCTTCATGAGGATTTTCAGGATGTTCAGTAGCTTCCTGAGGGTTTATGGGTGGATTGTTTAGGAGAGGGTTTTGTTGGGAAAAACCCTTTTGGATGAGTAATTGAACAAGACGGTGATGGGTGAGGGAAAGGATGGTATTTTTAGCCTATTTAAAATAATGCGACATATTTCTAAGACATCCAAGTAGATAGTAAGGAATATTCACTAGTCTAGCATGTCATAAATGAGATAACAAGACAAAGTCGTACTGGTAAACTACCTGGTATCAACCTTCATAGGTAAGGTAGTGCTTGAAAAACTCTACAACTTTCGACCAAGGAGGCGACAACGAGCTAAGTCAAACACCCCGGGCTTTAGGCTCAACTTGTTCTCCTAGCAAGAGAAAATTTTGTTGGGCATTAAGAATAATGTGTTTTTGGCTGAACCAGCGAATGCCAGTGATAGGAAGACTCAAAACCTATGTTATATCATCCTCTGTGACTGGAATCCGAACCCCTTGAACAATAGAATGGTCTTGTTGAAGATTTCGAGCAAATTGAAGAACCTGTTGTTGATCAAATCCCTGGAGCCTCTGAAAATAACCCAGCGAGCCTGCCTGCTGAAAGATTTGGTAGACTTCTAGATACAATTCTAGCAGGGTTGTCGTGGCGGGTTCGTATCGTATAACAGGACCTCCCATAGCTATTCAACTCAGTAGAATGCACAGTCGTACAGTGAAGTAACCACACCCGAACAGAGTAATTTTTGCGGATGAGGGCATGTAAATGATGGTGAAAGGACAAGATAATGGGTAAAAAAAAGTGATGGTAGTCAGCTCATGTGAAATGAAGGCATAAAATTTCGATATTCCGCCCCCAACTACGGCTAAAATAGTGACTTTAAGTGAATGGTCATAATGAATCGATATCTTCTGATTAGTCATAGTTCAATTGTATTTACATATAAAGTTTACATATCTCATCTTTACCTTTGATTCGTACTTCAAAAAATATAGTGCTTGTTCATAATAGATCTGCAGTAACCATGGGAGAGAGTTTGGATTTATGAGAGAAATTGTATCAAGGGTTTGTTTAATCATGGGAGAAGGTAGTGAAAGGGCATAATGTAGTATGAAAAATATGAGAAGTGAGAGCGAAAGAGCTGAAGAAGATGTTTTTATGACAGGAAATGCTGAAAAAAGTGGTGTTTCAGCAACAGGAAAAGAATGGAAAAATGTTTTTTGAAGAGTGATGTTTTAACAATGGAAAATATTGATGAATAAATGGTGTTTCAACAGTGGGAAAATGGAGAAAAATGTTGTTGAGGAGTGGTGTTTCAGCAATGGGAAAAATGGGGAAATGTTGCTAAAGAGTGGTGTTTCAGCAATGGGAAAATGGGAAAAATGTTTATGAGAAGTGGTGTTTCAGCAATGAGAAAATGGGGAAAAATGTTGTTGAGGAGTGGTGTTTCAGCAATGGGAAAAATGGGGAAATGTTGCTAAAGAGTGGTGTCTCAGCAATGGGAAAATGGGAAAAATGTTGCTAAGAAGTGGTGTTTCAACAATGAGAAAATGAGGAAAATGTTGTTGAAGAGTGGTGTTTCAGCAATGGGAAAATGAGGAAAAATGTTGTTGAAGAGTGGTGTTTCAGCAATGGGAAAATGGGGAAAGGGAATGGAAAGGAAAGAAAATAAAAGGGGATGAATGATGGGAATGTTGAATGGGAAATGAAGATGAATGGATTGAAGAAAGAGGGAGCAATGCTTCACAAAATGAAGCTTGGATCTGCTTGTAGTAAGATTTTCCTTTCTTGGTAGACCTTTTCTGGATCGAGAATCTGCAAAAGAATCAATTGAAACATTCCATTCCTTGACAGGGATTATTAGTAAAATAAATTTAATCTAATACTAAAGAATAAAATTCATAAAAATTAACTGCAATGAGGGGCAAGAGGCTCCTCTAAAAAGAGATAATGTGAATCTGCCACACATGTGGCCTTAAAATCTTCTTTGGAAATGGGGTGCTGGTACAGACGGAGTCGATGACCATTCACTAATAACGGTGTTTTAGAGTCATCAATTGTTAGGAGCCTCACTGTTCCATTGGGGAAAACAATATCCACTTTGTAAGGTCCTAGCCATCTTGTATGTAGTTTCCCTTGAAATTATTTAAACCGAGAATCATACAATAAAGCCCAATTATCTTTCTGGAATTGCTTATGCTTGATGATTTTATCATGTCATTTTGTTCTTTGTTGTTGAATCATAGTTGTCTGGTGAATGACATCTAATCTTTTTTCATCGAATTCATTAAGCTGTTGTAACCTGGTTGTCTGTGCATCAGCCAAATCAAGGTTAACAGCTAAAGCAGTCCTTAAGGTTTTGATTTCAAATTCCACAGGAAAGAAAACATTTTTTCCATAAACTAATTCATAGGGGGAGAATCCTGTAGTATTTCTCCAGGTAGTTATGTAAGCCCATAATGCTTCAGGGAGCCTTTGAGACCAATCCTTTCGGTTTTCCTTCACTGTTTTTGTGAGAATGGATTCTCTTACTTTGTTTGTGCTTTCCACCTTTCCATTGGCTTGGGGGTGGTATGGTGTAGTCATTCTATGATGAATATGATATTTTTGAAGGATGGATTTAAAACCATGCGAGGTGAAAGGAGGTCCTCCATCTGTGACTAATTCTCTAGGCACTCCAAATCTGACAAAGATATATTCAAATAAGAAATCTAGAACAACTTCTTCAGTAGCGCTATGGAGTACTTTAGCCTCCACCCATTTGGTCATATAATCTGTGCAGACCAATATATACACTTTTTGATTGGATGGAGGGTTAATGGGTCCTACAAAGTCTAAGGCCCATCTTTCAAATGGTTCGAGTACTACCTGGGGGTTTAATGGCATTTCATCTCTATGATTAGGTTGAACCATTATTTGACAGCTATCATAGGCCCGAACATATTTCTTTGCATCTTTAAAAAGTGAGGGCCAATAATAACCCATCCTGAGAATTTTATGTGTCATTCTTTTATCAACAAAATGCCCTCCACAAGGGCCATCATGACAAGATTCTAGTAAATCATAAACTTCATCTTCTCTCATGCATCTTCGGATTTCTTGATCAAGTCGTGTGTAGAAAAGACACCCACTTATCCAACTATACTGAGCACTTTGTTGAATGATTTTTCTTTTCTCTTGGTGGGATAGGTGTGGTGGTAACTTCTCTGCAACCAAATAATTAGCAATGGCTGCATACCATGGTGAGTGAGTAGATACTGCAAATAAATATTCATCAGGAAATGAATCATATACTGGAGTATTATCATCAGGTGTTAACCGAGAAAGAAAATCAGCAACTACATTTTCTTTTCCTGGTCGATCTACAATTGTAATATCAAATTCTTGTAATAATAGTAACCATCTAGTGAATCAAGCATTTGTGACATATTTTTTCATTAAATATTTAATAGCTGAGTGATCAGAATGGAAAAAAGTAGGATAGCCAGTGATGTAATGTCGAAATTTATTAATACCATAGATAACTGCTAAAAAATCCTTTTCGGTAACTGTATAGTTAAGTTCAGCAGGACTCATATTCTGTTTAATGAAGTAGATAGCATAAGGGAGATGATTTTCTTCTTGTCCCAATACAACTCCTATTGCAGTATCCAAAGCATCATAGGATATATGAAAGGGAAGTGCCCAATCAGGTCCCCTTAGAATAGGAGCTGTAGATAACTGATATTTGAGTGCATCAAATGCTTCCTGGAAAATATTAGTCCACTTGAATTTAGCATTTTTCATAAGTAACACAAACAAAGGAGAAGCTATTTTGGATTTTTTTTTGATAAATCTTCTATAGCATCCAGCATGTCCTAAGAAACTTCTCACATCTGTTTGGGTTTTGGGAATAGGAAGGTCTTTAATGACTTGTATCTTGGATGGATATACCTGAATTCCTTGAGATGAAATAAAATGTCCAAGTACCACTCCTTCACTCATCATCATATGACATTTTTTTGTGCTTAAGGAAAGGCGGGCTTGTATACATCATTTAAGTACTTTCTCAAGATTTTGTAGTGATTCCTCAAAAGAGACACCATAAGGGGTAAAATCATCCATAAAAATTTCCATAGAGACATTAATCATGTCAGAAAAGATTCCTATAACTGCTCATTGAAAGGTTGTTGGTGCATTACATAGTCCAAATGGGAGGACTCTATAAGCAAAAGTTCCTCAAGGGCTAGTAAAAGTGGTGTTATCTTGGTCTTGGGGTGCAATTTTGATCTGGTTATACCCACTGAAACCATCTAAGAAAGAGAAGAATTTCTTCCCTGACAAACTATCTAACACCTGATCAATGAATGGTAACAGAAAGTGATATTTTTGAGTGGCTTTATTTAAGGATCTATAGTCTACGCACACTCTCCATTTTTCGTTTTTCTTAGGAACTATTACCAATGGGGAAACCCATTCACTGTCAGATATAGGATATATAAACCCTGCATTAAACAATTTTTGAAGTTCCTCTTTAAGAATTTCTCTTAAATTAGGGTTCATTCGTCGTTGAGATTGACAGATCGGTTGACAATCTTCCTTGACATAGATACGATGGGTACATAATTTAGGAGAGATTCCCTTCATATCCGTATAGTCCCATGCGAATTCTTCCTTATGTTCAAGAAGTAACTTCATTAATTGTTGTGTTTCAACAATTGTTAAGTTGGGGTTTATATACAGTGTTTTGCCAGGTTCAATTTCTACTGGTATACTTTTAGAAGAGATGGTAGTTGATGTTTGAGGTAGGTCTTCAGAGTTAAGGTTTTCCTGGGTATCTGACTCCAAAAGTGTAGCTAGTTGATTATTTATTTCTGGAGTCACAGAGGAGGGTTCACAGATAAAATTATTGATTACTTGATCCTTAGTGGCATCTTTAAGGCTTAAGGCTTGTCCGATAGTCAAGATAGGTTGAGTAGTTTGATCATCATAGTCCACCCATAAGGAATTGTCATTATTAATCAAGGGTGTAGCGTGAGGGTAGAGAGTAAGATGTTTAGTCTCATATCCATTGGAAATTGTCATTGAACCATATCTACAACTGATAAAGGCATATGTTGTGGCTAGCCAAGGCCTACCCAAAATTAGAGGATGACCCCCCAACTTTTTTTTAGGTTGTAATACCACAAAGTCAGCTGGATAATTCAAGAACTCAAATGAGATGATTAGGTCTTCAATAACTCCTTCCGGTTTGATTGTAGAACAATCAGCTAATTCTAGAATGGTTGGGGTATCTCTAATTTCATTCTTCAGTTGTAACAGTTGTGATGTTTCAAGAGTCATAATATTGATAGCAGTGCCTAAGTCTACTAGAACTCGAGGAATTATTGTTTTTCCAATTTGTACTGTGACAGTAGTATGGTCGGGATCACCATATTTAACTGGAGGAGCTTTACCCGACATTAGTGCAGACAAATCACCCATGACATGAACTGTGAGGGGATCTTTAGTTTTCCTACTGGGTTTCTTAACACAAATGTCTTGCATAGTTCTGGCATAAATTGGTACATCTCTTAGTGCTTGTAATAGTGGAATTTTGACATAGAGATTTTGTAATTCCCCTAGAAGATTGAAAGCAGGTGGCTCAGAAGTTTTAGTCAAAGCTAAATGCTCAGGGAATGGTGGTTTTGTTGTTTCAGCAACAATGTTTGAGTATGGTTGTACCTCTTCAGGTAAATCGTGTTTTTTTATTTCGTATTTATTAGAATCAGAGGAGGTAACATCATCAATGATAGGTTCTACTATTTTCCCAGATTGTAAATGAATATCATTGCATTGTGCAGGGAAAAGAGAAAGTATAGGCTGGTTTTGAATATCAATGCACTGCACA
>SNQJ01S0002535.1:394354-413109 GCA_010110895.2 Picea sitchensis | reverse complement strand
TGTCCATATTGTTGGGTCTACAAAGGGAGGGTTTGTTTGTTGCATGGGTGGGTAATTCATTTGATTGGAGGGTGGGTATTGCATTTGGTTAAAGGGAGGGTAATTTGCTTGACTAACAGAAGGATAATTATTCCAATGATTAGAAGATGTAAATGGTATATTGGGATTCATACCTTGTCCCCGTGGTTGCCATTTTCTTTTCTTTGTCAATAGATAGACAACTTCATCTTCTTCATCAGTTGGTTGTAATGCTGCTTTGATTCCTGGTAAAGAAGGGCATTGTTGAGTTTCATGATCCTTATCACAAATGGTGCAAATTGGATTTTTTTCCAATGGGCATTCCCTTCGTGGGTGATTTTCTCTGCATTTGGAACAAAAGATGGACAGAGATGCTTCTGCTTTGACTTGTTTCTTTTTAATCTGCAAGGTGTCAATTTGTGAAGCAAAAGAACTTAACATTTCAGTTTTAAAATCCTCAAGTAAATTACCTATTTCGGCTCTTGTTGCTCCTCCACTGGCTGATTTTTGAACTCTTGAAAATGTGGTATCCCTGCTATTTGATCTATTCCTCGCAGCTCCTCTTGAACATCTTTTACAAAGGTTAACAATTTCATCATATGATTCTTTAGATATGTCCCCTTTTCCAAGCATATTCAGCATATCTAGACAGTCATCCCTTACTCCTTTTAATAATATTGTTTTAAGAATATCTTTACTTACATTGGGGTGACTGGATCTTTGTAGATTATACGGTAGCCTTTCCACAAAGTCCTCCATATTTTCATCCTCTTTCTATATCATCTTGAATAGTTCCTCTTTTTTTTCTCTTGTTCGGCAACAGTCTTGATATTTGTGCAGAAATTTCTGTTTCATCTGATCCCATGTTGTGATTACATGACCTCCAAGACTCATGAACCATCTCAATGCATTTCCCTTTAATGTTGTTGGAAATAGCTTTAATTTTTTATCATTGGAAATGTAATCATAACTTTTGCATAATATGTCAAACTCGAAAAGGAATTCATCAGGATCTTCAGAAGATAAACCATGAATGTTAGGTAAAGCTGAAAGTTGAATATTCTTCATGGGAGCTACTCCTATAGGAAGATCACCAATAGGAAATCCTAAGGTAGAAAAAGAGTTTTCATTGTTTACCTCTCCTTCAAGACCTACCTGTTCTTCATGGTCCAGTTCTTCATTATACCCATCCATGGTTTCTTCTGTTTGTTCCCCTACTGCACTTGCTCTATCCTCAATGTTGTCTACTAGTTTTTCAACTGTCTTCATTTCAAAGTTCGCTTGAATGGAAGGTTGAGGCTTTGGTTTTCAAGAGCTTGGTCGTTGAGGAACAACATATTCAGATTTTGATATGATCTTGTCGATAAAAGTCTTTCTTCCTCCTCTTCCTCTGCCCCTGCCACCTGTAGGGTCAGTTTCCTTGGGGGGTCTGCGTCCTCTCATGCAATCTGTACATATGAAAGAAAAACGTAAATGCTTTTGAAATCTATAATTGCCTTCCCCGAAAACAACGCCAAAATTTTGGTCACTATAATTGCTTATTAATTAAAACAATCAAGTGTTACATAAATTGTCAACCCAGGGAAGTCTGTTTATTTCAAAAGCAATCACACACTGTATATGATCAATCTTAAAAGAAATCCAAAGTTGTAGTAAAAGTAAACTAATCACACCTTGCTTTGAACAAACTGAAGTTCTACTTTGAATTACAGTAAAAGCAATCTATCTATTGCAGAGTTTAAGATTTAAAGGAAAATAATTATCAGAAGAATCATGGATTACATTAAGAAACAACAACCTAGGAAAAAGGAACCTTTTAGCATACTGCAAAGAAGACTAACTATTCTATAACAGAGAACAGGACCCTATTCCCCAAAGACGGAATCTTCAGCACCTATCTCTGACTATCACACTTTCATAAACTCATTCTGCAAACAAAATTACCAATCAAAATGATTAACAATTACCTAGGAATGAATTGTATGAAAACGATGTAACAATCAGTGGAAACATAGTTTCAACAAAACAGAGTTTTAACAAGGTATGAATAAAAACAATACTAACACACTACAAAAACTAATGGGTGAATCTTGTGAAGAAGGTGGACCCTCTCCTTCTCACAAACATTCCCCAGAAATGAAAGGAACTAAGAAGAAATGCTCAGAATGATCTTTTATTCATCTATCAAATGTGACAAGTTACAATATCAAAAGTGAACATGCTCCTTCTCTGTAATTCCCTTCTAGATAAGCCTTTTGTAATCTCCTTCTAATGTTGATTTCTCTCCTATTTAAAGAAGAGAATCCTCTTAATAAAATTAAGCATAAAATTACATGTGTACATACAAATCCTATTCTTAGTTTGATCTAATCTTCTATGCCGGAATAGGATATTTTGATCTTCCATAGAAAAATGTTGTTACAATGGTTGTAATGGTGTTGACTTGAGGTACAACTATTGCAGTCGGTGTAACAACTCATTTATTTATCTTTTCTTGTTACTGTTGTATGTGAAATATTGTTTCAGCATCACAAATCATAGACTGTTTCAACAACGAGATTTGTGTACTATTTGATTGTTTCAGCATCACAAATCATAGACTGTTTCAACAACGGGATTTGTGTACTATTTGATTGTTTCAGCAACGTGATCTTCAAGCAACAACGATGATTGTGATGGTGCTGGCTTAAGTTACAACTGTTGCGTCTAGTGTAATATCTCTTTTAATTATCTTTTCTTATTACTGTTGTATGTGAAACGTTGTTTCAGCATCGCAAATCACAGACTGTTTTAGCAACGGGATTTGCATATTGTTTGACTGTTTCAGCAACATGGTCTTCAAGAAACAATGATATATTAACTGCAGTCTTCAAACTGTTTTAGCAACTATATATTTCTGATTAATGGCTAAGTATGAGAGTAATGTAAAATTACATGTAAAACAAATTAAACATATAGCAAAGAGAATAAACGTTATATACCTTTGGAAAAATAGATTAAGGTGATAATGTAGGCTTAAATGTGAGTGAGAAAAGGATGTAATGATAGAAAAAAGTATGGGCAAAAAGGTACATTATAGGGTCCTAACATCCACCACCACCATGATCGAATCATGCAACTTTCTTGTTCTAGGCAATCTCATAATAAAATCCATTTTCACCACTTCCCACTTCCATTCAGGAATGGGTAAAGGTTGCAACAACCTTGCTGGGTGCCTATTCTCAGCTTTAACTTTTTGGCATTCCATACATCTAGCGATGTATTCAGTGATCTCTCTCTTCATATCTGGCCAAAAGTAATGGCTCTTGATCGCTGCCATGGTTTTCTGATATCTAGGGTGCCCTGCATAAGGAACATTATGCATTTCATGAAAAATCATACGTTTCAAGTCCTGGACATTTGGAGCAAAAATTATGTTCTTGCGCAACAGTATTCCATCCATTCCCAAATTATAATTATCCACCTTTTGTGGCATCTTACCTTGTTGTAGCATTGCTAACAATTCTTTGTATTGCATATCTTCATTTGCAGCCTCCAGAATTTTTCTTTTAATATCACTATGATACATGCTAATGGATGTAGCATGTAATTCATGCACCTTCCTACTGAGTGTATCATCCACTTTATTCTCTTTCCCGTTGATATGATTTATATCAAAGTCATATTCACTTAGAAATTCTAACCATCTGCTTTGCCTATCATTTATATTTGGTTGATCAAATAAATATTTCAAACCATTGTGGTCTGTTCTTAGCTCAAACCTCTTACCCATGAGGTAGTCTCTCCATTTCCTCAAGGCATGCACAATGGTTGCCAACTCCAAATCATGAGTGGCATAGTTTCTTTCATGATCCTTTAACTTCCTTGATTCATAACATATGACAAACCCATTTTGACTGAGGACTCCACCATCCTTCATTACATGCATCGGTGCATACGATTAAGTATTCATATAGATCTATGATCCTTAATATTGGAGAACTTGTCAATAATTGTTCCAAGTTTTGGAAACTCTTCTTGCAATCCAGTGTCCACTGAAACTTCACTCCCTTTCTTTGTAAAGAAGTGATTGGGTGTGAAATATTTGAGAATCCTTCAATAAATCTTCTATAGTAACCTGCAAGACCCATGAATGATCTCACCTTTGTCACATTCTTCGGTGCTGACCATTCTCTAATGGCCTCTATCTTCTCAGGATCCACTGTTATCCCATCCTTTGAAATGATACGCCCCAAATAATGAATTTGTTTATGATAAAATGAGCACTTGCTCAATTTGGCATACAATTGATGCTCCCTTAATAATTGCATTTTATGATCCTCAAATGATGTTCATGCTCTTCCTCTGACTTGGAATATATAAGAATGTCATCCAAAAAGACAATGACAAACCTGTCCAAATACTCTCGGAAAACACCATTTATTAAGCACATGAAAACAACTGGTGTATTTGACAACCCAAATGGAACCACTGTGAACTCATAATGACCATACCTTGTCCTAAAGGCAGTTTTCCTGATATCTTCTTCTTTAATTATTACCTGATGGTATCATGGTCTGAGATCTATCTTTGAAAATGTCTTTGCATCCTTCAATTGATCAAAGAGGTCATCAATCCTTCGGAGAGGATACTTGTTCTTAACAGTCACTTTATTCAATTGTTTGAAGCCAATGCACAATCTAAGTGTTCCATATTTCTTTCTCACAAACAAGACTGGGGCACCCCAAGGTGACACACTTGGGCGTATATACCCCTTCTTCAGAAGTTCTTCAAGCTGCATTTGCAACTCCTTCAATTCTAGTGTACTGATTCTGTAAGGAGTCTTTGATACTGGCGCTACTCCAGGCATTAAATTTATAGAGAAATCAATGTCTCTCCTTGGGGGTAGTCCGGGTACCTGCTTGAACACATCTTCAAAATCTTCAAGGACTACATAATATTCTAAATTTGGCACCTTATCTCTAGGTGTCTCTGCCAAATGAGCTGCAATTATTTGACACCCTTTTCTATAACATTTCTTCAGATGTAATGCTTAAATTTATCTAATGGTTACTACCCTGGGAATTCCATGTACTTTCCTTAGTTTCCCTTCCTCATCTAGGCAAGTAAATGCTTTGTTGTGACAATCTAGGAGAGTGTGATGTTGG
Source organism: Picea sitchensis (assembly GCA_010110895.2). NCBI lineage: Eukaryota > Viridiplantae > Streptophyta > Pinopsida > Pinales > Pinaceae > Picea > Picea sitchensis. The sequence continues at coordinate 407,944 of SNQJ01S0002535.1, read as the reverse complement.
TGCAACCAATCCATCCCAATTAGATAGTCATAGGAACCTAAAGGCAGGATGATTAAATCGGCCTTGGTGTTCAGTCCATTCATGTCTATGAGGCCTTAGTTAACCATCTCATTAAATTTTCTTTTGGATCCTATAGCCAGCTACACCAACTAGGATTTACCATGCTTTCTTTTTGGCAATTGCAAACTTTCCACCATCTTAGGGTCTATATAACTATGACTAGCTCCTGAATCAATTAAAATAACAATGGTTTGGTTGTTGATCATACCTTCCACTTCAATCATGTGGGACTGATACTCTGCTTACTTGTTGTCTAGGGCTGCATAAATCCTTGGCACATATCTTCCCATGTCCTCCACTATTTCAGCTTGTTGTACATTGTAAACAACCCTACATTTTTCACCTCTATGAGGACAATCTCTGAACCTATGATCTCCTTTACAACCCCAACATTGCATAGGTGGTTTCCTTGGCCCTTGACCCCCTATGTCAATCATTCTGGGTTCTTTAGGCGTTTGTTGTCCTTGTGGATTATTTCTGAAGAATGGTGGCTTAGCTCCCTTCTTCCTTTGATCCATCTTGAATTTCTTATTGTCTTCCCAAGCCTTTTGGAAAGTTGCCCTTGCTTTCTGCTGATCATATATGCATTTATCTCTCCTTATGGTCTCTTCTAATGTCTTGGGATCATCATACTGTATTTTTTCACTGATGAATGATGGCAATCCACTCAAATACCTTTGAATTTTGACTGTCTCATCCTTGATGAAAGAGACATACTTCAACAGTTCCAAAAACCTTCTCTCATATTCATCTACAGTCATACTTCCAAGCTTGAGTTCAAAGAACTCTTTCATTTTCTTGTCATAGTATCTCTTAGTCAAGTAATTCTTCTCAAAATACTTCTTGAATGCCCTCCAAGTAACACTTTTCTCTTCAATGTGTTGCACCTGCACAAGTTGATCCCACCACATGGAGGCCTTTCCTTTGAGTTAATAGATAACAACTCTACCTTATGCATGAGAATAATAATTATGCAATTGAAAATACTTTCTCATGCCCAACAACCATGTTTCTGCATCTTCATTCTTCTTGTGCTCACCATCAAATGTAGGAGGTTTGATTTTGTTCATTTCTCCTCACAACTAATCCACCCCAGACCTATTATACCTTCTGACAGGGGATCGACTTGAGTTGTTGCCTTCTCTCTTATTGGAATGCCTTGGGGAATAATGGTGATGTCTACTAACATTTATTTCTTTTCTTTTCTCATCCAAAGGCTTATGACTTCTAGATTTGCTTGAGCCACTCTCCTTAACCAATTTTTTTTCTATTATGTTCAAGCCCTCCAATAAATTCATGTTGAAGTCATCCTGCTACTCTTTGGCTCTCATAAGCCTTTCATTATCATCTTTATGGATTTGGACATCCTTTTGCAAATTCTTAGTGGTCTCATCCATATTCATGTTTCCATTCCTTTCTTCTCCATGTTTGTTGGAGTTCATTTATTCAATGCCCAAATGGACATCCACCCCTTTGCTCTCATCTTGCTGACTGTAATTCCCCTGTGCTTCTTCCATTCCTATGGACTCCACATTGGTTCGATCTGATCTAGTTGTTGTTAATTATGAAAAACGTGCAGCCATCAAAACTTATCAGGCTAACAATTCAATAACTCATGAAAAATATGAACCATTTTGGTTCAATATATACCTCAGAATTATCTCTCTCAATTTCCTGGTGTTATCACCATGACAATTCTAGATAAGATCCAAGTTTTGAAAACATAGACATGCAATGCCTTCAAAGATACATCTGTGCAAGAAGGTGGTTTGTCAAAACAACTTTCGCCAAGATGCGGTATCATGTGTCTCAACATGTCAAATCCACCACTCATGGAGCGGGCGATGACTAGTCAGATCACCCCGCTTCACTCATTCTGTACTTCACATCCATGTGACGTTAGATGAATGCCTCCATGTAATGAACTCAAAATCTAATCATTCGAAATGGATTAGACGAGCATGGAAACTCAGACTCGTCGCCTTCCAAGCGACTTCGCGTGCACTAAAATTTGATTTGTACAATTATATTTATCATGCATAACAACATCACAAGGTAAAACTCTTTTCCACACACCTATATCCACTATGCATTTATTCTCCGTCGCGTCGACAACTTGCACGCACTACTTTTTCATTGTGCACCAATATCCACTGCGCACAGTTTTGGTATCACTCACCGATACTCCACATGCATTTCACACTATCCATTGCACCATGACAAAGTTAAATATGTTCCATCATGCACAATTATATACGCGCACCATTGAATAAACTGTCACGAGAAAAATTATACTCATACTATGTGCATACCAACAAAACTCCTTTGTGTTAAGCAATACTTGTGCACCCCATGTGCACATTATTATGTGCGTGCTCACCGCGCAAATATAAATTTAGCACGTGCATCTGCACATAAAAATCTTTCGTGCAACGCCACAATTTACTATGCACACTTGCATGACAACGTTTTCCGCGCAGTGCCAAAATTTACCGCATGCGCCTACAAACCAACATTTTCCATGGACGCTCCGTGACTTGACTTTTGGTCACTTTGAATTTACTCTTCTATGAATATTCGCTTCAATTGAACCCCTCTGGCCCATCTAGGCTCAGTGTTGAACCTGAATCTCTAATACCAATTTGTAACATCCCCCGACCACCCGTAGGTTGGGGAGTGCCACTCCAGAGCAATCTCTCATGCTCTGACACCAGTTGGTAACATCCACAGCCTTAAACAAGTTGGACCATGCTACTCTAGGAAACTCTTTCATTCTCTTACTGCGGAACATACTATAACATACCCAGTAATCAACTGAGCTATGCCACATAATTTTCTCTTCAAACTCCATGCAACTTAAACATATACATACAACACTTTTGCAGAAGCTTTACATATAAACATAAACAAACAATTACATTCTATAATATACGAATTTATACTGAAATAATAGTAACCACATATATGCAACATATACAGGGAAATACCCATAACATACAGGAACTTATAATCACATATATGATAACCTGTAACATAAGCACGTAATTAACAATGCAACATATAATTTTATCATAAAATTGGTACTTATCTTGGAAATATTGTCACCAACTGCTTATAGACCATCCACGAACCTCCCAACCTTAGAATACACTGTTCATCACTCTCAACAGTAAGTCACCCCCGAGTTGGGACTGAACTCCACCCAGGTAGAGGGTTCCTAACCAGGCTAAGGCTCATGGACAACAAGAAAGACTCTGTCTCAGGTGCTCACTCAACTAACAACCTATAGCCTCTCATTCCCCACATGCATGTCCCACCCAAGGAAGTGTGCCCCTTCTTTACTCAATAATCCCTCGGTTACCCCACTTCCCTTCCAGGGCTTCAACAACAGGCCAGACTGAAATTCTCAGAGCATTGTAGATACATTTTACCTTCAAGAATCAATCCCCAGCTATTATCTCACTCAGAGAATTGCTCACGGGAATGAAAACCCGCTTCTTCAATCCCGCTCCAAGATAACCAGGTACACCAATCGGAAAAGGCTATGGAAACAGGCTTAGATATGGTGAAATGGATGTCTCAAGGATAACAGACTGCATGATTGAAAATGGTCATGGAATCATTGACTGGATAACTGAGTGATGGAAGGAATCATCGTCCAAACTGATCGTGGAAGCGATGGTGAAAATGTTGGTCAAGTTGTTGGTAAGAATCCACATGAAAAGTGACCAAAAGAGTTAAGTCCTCATGATATGCATCCATGTCTCGAACTTGACACTTGTCATATCGGAAGCTACTTTGGTCCACTTGTCCCCAGCTTTAGAACTTAGGATAAAATAATTATCCATACTTTATTCTTTAGGAAATATTAATATAATATTCCCTTTTTGCCTTAAGCTCTCTAGCTTATCCCTTTCCCCTGACTTTTGGCCCTCCCTTTCCCTAACTGGTGAAGTTCAGTCCCCCATCTCTTTTATCGTGGTCATTCTACACGCATCAATGTATTTTATATTAATCATGAGACATGTACAAAATAGGCACACTGACCCTTAACATCTAGGCGCTCCAGCCTAATACTAAAACATAAGCATCCCAACTTATAATATCTGGCTCACCAGCCTATAACACATATCATATACACAAGGCTCACTGTCCTCTATACTGCGCACACTTTAGTTACTGCGTGCAGTATCCGGGAATGTGCATACTATGTCATTTTACTGCGCAATTCATGCGTGCACTATGCCAAGGGAAGTGCATTACAAAATGATGTCAAAACAGATCACCAGCTTAAGTACACTTATATTTCATTTACAATTGGGTTCGATCGAGGGATATTACATGTGTTAGTTCCATCATTGGGAAAATCTTTGTACTATGTCTCATTTATAGATGAATTCTCAAGGAATACTTGCATATATTTCCTCAAGAAGAAATATGAAGTCTTTGACATGTTTAAAGAGTTTAAGGCTCTTGTTTATAATCAAATAGAGAAAATAATTAAGGTGCTAACTTTTGAAACATATATATTTTTCTAAAACATTTGACTTAAAAAGTTTCATTTTGTTTAAATAAGGATAAATGCGCACTTGGATACTACCATCGATAAAGTCTTCTGATTAATCCAATGGTCTAAAAAATTTTCAAGTTATAGAGTCGCCCTTTCATTAAAAATCTAAATCACTAAAGACAGCCTTCAAAGTATCAGGTTTTGGGGTTTCGCAATACTAACAGTTAGACATACAAAGAACTCCAAAGTCCCAATATGCGAAGTCGCGAAACTAGCTTGAATTAAATCGAGTTAATTAAACAATTAAAATGATTAACAATAATTAACCTTATCGTAACTTCGTGTTTCGGGAATCCTGCCTCGAACGATAACTTAAACCCTCGATATACGAAGTCGTGAATCCATCAATTAATCGTGATTATTTATAAATGTTAAACATGATTAATTTTAATTAATCAATTTTGATTTCGCAATTTGGGAATCATAGATTGAATTGAAATAGGTTAACCCGGGACCCGAAACCCTGAAATGGATTAAAGTTAAATATAATCAATTAACAGTATAAACTCGATTTATTAACAAAATAAAACACTTATATTTTACCGTTGAGTTTAGGTTGATTACGATATGGGTGATTTCAAATTTATTTTCTGATCATGAAAATTGACCATTAATGTTATTAAATGACCAGCTTGGGGAAATGATTTCAAATAAGATGCTGCTTTAATATGCAAATATTTTTATTAAATGAATTAAATGTATTTTCAGTGGAGGTATATGCAAGAAAGACTTTTTCATTTTCAATTACATTCACATTTTGGTAGAGCTTTCTTAATGAGATACTCAATCCTGTGTGTTTTTTGTGACAAATAGCAGGTTTTTAAGAACTGCTACCATGTCGCCACAAAAAGAAGCTAAAGCAACTAGCAAGAGTTCAAGCCAGAGTTCAGAGGTTATCTGTGACACCTCACCCATAAGTATAAACACAGTTAAAACCTGGATGAATGTAATCAACATCCTACAGTACGAGCTGGTTAACTGCCCTGATGATTCAAGTGACAATGAAAAGGAAGACTTATCTACCAAATACAATAATATTGCTCAGTCAAAGATGCATAAGGTAGCAACAAGGCCGAGTCTTTTACCCTATAGTGACATGATTAAATGGGCACTGGATCATGTGGATATCCCAATTAGAACTATATTCAATTCTCATAAGGTAGTTGTTGGGTCATTTCAGCCAGAACACATACATGTGATGTATAAATTGTCTTCAACGCCAAAATTCATTTAAAATGCCAGTTTTCTAGTCCATTTTAACAAGAAGGAGTGTGATCAATATGGAAAGAGTCTTTCCGACTTGATCAAGCACTGGTGTTCATGCCCCGAAAAGTTTAGAGCTGATTCTCACGGAATATACTCAATCTCATTGCTAGAACCGCGGTTCATGTATATAGCCATGGTGATGTGTAGAGTCTATGGAAAAGAGAACAAAACCCATTTATTTCTACCATGGGTACCCAATATACACATAGTAGCAGAAGGATATTCTTTTGACTGGGCCAATATATTGTCGGCCAGTCTGGCTAGTGAAATTACAAAATACCAGGCAAAGAAAGCCAAAGGGAAATCAACATCATTCTTCATGTTAGCTTATATTATGGATGTCATCTATTTCATGATGCCTTTCCCACTAATGGGTTGGAGTTGGAATCCAGATAGTGCAGAACCAATTCATATTTATCATTCAAAACTCTGGGAAGATAAGGCGAAGGATTCATTTTATGAAATTTGTAATTGGGTAGCGGTGTCGATGCACACTGCTATATTTGGTCACCCACCTCCTAGAATTTTAGACACAGTTATGGATAACCTGGATAAAGTGGTAGACTGGTACATTGAGGAACACTTCTCTTATATTAGAGTTTTTGGTTGTTCAGTTCCCCCATATGCTTTACCGCAATTTTTGCCAGACCGACTGGTGTGTCGTGAGGTTTCATGACAAACAGTACTCGATGGGATTAGTAAAGACCTAAAAGCAATGCTGAAAAAGGTCTAGCCATATTTTCCCTTACAGATTGGTTCATTTTCTTTATTGGATTTCAGCCACTCCAAAGTGGAGGTTGCGGCCCTAGAAGAAATAAAGTTTTTTAACATTGAATTCAAGAAGAACGATCTGCAGAAGGTCATGGCTAACCATATGGCTAGGTACAACCTTAAAAAGTATGAACATGAAGAGTCACCACAGGACGAAATGTTTTGAGGGGAGAAATCTTACCCAAAAGTTTTGAGCCACGTTAGAGCTCTATCACCTGACAAAATGATGGATTTTTACATCTTTCAAAAGCACCAAAGAAGTAGTCTTCTAAAATTATTACAAGGGGAAAACCCAATGTCTCCAACTACATAGCAAATAGAAACCCAAAATCCAGAAGCCTTGGAAAACTTAGAGAAATATGAGGTCTCGAATCAGAAAGAAGATATCCCGCAGATAGAGATATTAGATAACCAAACCAAAGATCAAGCAGATCCATTAGCAAAGAAAGGAGAAGATAGACCACTATATTCATCAGATAAATCAACTACAAATGGAACCGGAAAACAATTATCTATAGAAATCGGCATCCCCATTCAGGTTGTCACGCCATTGCAGTTCACCAGAGGAAACCCTAATGTAGAGTTAATACTCATAGTTTACCTCACGCCTATCCCTATTGAAGAGATACCTCCTTCCGATTTATTTTTCAGTAAGAAAAGGAAAGTTGTGGTGAAGAAAGAAATGCACCAGAAAGAAGGTGCAACTATCAAAAAGAACAGAGTACTATTGGATGGACAAAATTTGGAAGATAAATACTTTTCTACAGAGGTAGCAATCTCTTTGGGATATTTTGCAACAACCTATTCTTAGTTGATAATCTGAAAGAAAAACTGAAGTAGAAGAATCAGGTGATAAGTGAGTTGCAAAATCAAATAAAGACTACAGAAAGGAATGCCAGATATGAAGTCAATAAAGGGCTTGAACAAGCTAGAGATAGTGATAAACAAGAAATCCAACTGCTCAAGTCTAGTATTGATGAGATGCATAAGCAAATGCAAGTGAGTGAAAGATGGACTATCCAGCAAGATGAGTTGATAAAATAATTACAAGACAAGGTCAATTCCATTGAGAAAACGGTTGTGGATATAACATTGTTTCAAGCTCAAGCATTAGAAGTGATAAAGAAACTGTAAATAGCACAAAAAATCCTTTTTTCTAAGATATAAATCATCCAAAATCATTTTTGAGAGGTAAACCAATCATTGGACAGTATTGGTTTCAGAGAAAAAGAGGCTACAATAGCCCGAATCAATTTTCAAGAAGCGGTTGTGTCATCGGCTAGAGAAGAAATATCTGTAACTCCCAGATTGACTGTTGCAGAACATGTCAAAGGTGATATAATATTAAAGACATGGGAGGCCAATATAGCCGAGAGTAAAATAACAGACAAGGAAATAAAAGAGGATTGTGAAGAGGTTTTTCATTTTCTTAATAAATAATCACTAGGCTTCAGAAAGTGTGATGGTTCTAAAATACTAGGACAAATCAATATTGTAAAGAATCAACTTGACATCAAAGAAAACTTAGAGGAATCTCAAGATGAAATTTCACAGTTAAAGCAGGTTGACATTGCTCAAATAGACAAATGGTTGGTAAAGACAAATTTACAGTTATAATCAATTATTTCTGAAATAAAAGGATAGAAGACAGGTTGCCACAATTACAAAAGAAGTTGTATCTTTTACAAGAAAAAGATGTGACAAAACCTTCTAGACTAGTAGTACAATTTCTAAGTAGGTGTGTGGAATGTCTTGAGCGAGGAAAAAGGAGTACTTGAAAGAATCAATGAAGTAACATGTACATATTTGTTTCTGTTGGTATGAGAAAAATATAGAGAAGAACCAAATGAAACGGTTCAGATTTTTATTTTGTAACCGTTATTATCTAGGAATAATGAGAATTCCAACCGCCTTGGGTTGAGAACCTCTTGTATAAATATATTTTCAAAAGACTAAAGAAGGGTTGGATTTTTTCCATTTGTAGTTGAGAAAGCTCTCCTCATTTAGGATTAATACAAATACAGATAAGAGATTCCACATTTCGTTCATTTGAGTTATGTGTTCTTCTTTCTTTCCACATTCTAGTATCTTTTTATATATCTCCTTGATGAATGCTTTATCATAATTTAGTACAACATCTATTGTGGTTACGTTTCATTTAGTAATTTAATAGCACACAATTTTTCCTTTGTTTTACTGTTAGTAAATACAAGATCCGTGAGTTAATTAGATTGCTACATTTTATGCTTCATTTAAGGTTATATCATCTATTTTATTCTCCTATAGCGAAGTAATATTCTTTTGTAATAGATGCCTTACTTTGTCTAACATCTTTATGTTTTTCTCTCATTACACCCAATGCTTTTAATTTTAACTCAGACACGAAAGACGAACTCTGAGATGTTATGCTGTTAATTCATTTGTAGGAATTTTTCTCACATAACATAGGTCGAAAGCACAAACACTAAAACCTCCTTTATTTTTGGATGCCTTGACATTATACTTTGAAGCCTTAAGTATAAACTCACGAACAACATCTTTTTGGCACCGTTGCCAGGGATGGAGAAATGAAGTTATTTTTCCCTGGGAGAACGACATTGGTAAGTTTCTCTCTTTGATAGTGAACAAAGATTGAATACATTATAAGGATATTTTTTTATCTTTCACTTGGAGACTCCACAACTAATAAACTGGCATTTAGTCGAAGAAATACCAGAAAGAATCTAGACGGTAAGAAGATTTTGCCTGTATCTGACCCTGAAAAACTTTTGAAGCCAAGGGGATACCTTAAAAAGACTACTGCATCAACAAGTAAAGTTTATCAACCCAACTATGATACTAGGGTTTTATTTGAACAGTTAACTCTGTAAGAAGATTTTACCCAATTCTTTTCTGAACAAACATTTACTGTTAGAATCGAAACCAAAACCTTAAAACCCGAGTTGGTTTCACCCGAGATTAAATCTGAGACTATTCCAACTATCTTGTTTACCAATAAAGGTAAAAAATCCATCTCAATACCTACTTCAATTGATATTTCACAAGTTCCTGAAGTCAAGCTTCCAACCTTTCGAAGTTTTGAAGAAGACATCTTATACTCTGACTTGACTCTTGTTGGTTCTCCTGTTTATACATCCTATAAATCCAAAGAACCTAGCCCTCATTTCCCTTTTCCCTCTTTTTCATATTTTCTGTCTCCTAAACCTTTTTTCACTTAATCCTGAAGGGGCCGAAAGGTCACTACACATTCTTGAAAAACCTTCCCATAATCCCAAAGTTTCACATCTTCAATTATCAATGGTTGCGACCGGAGTAGGTGGTGCTAGAGGTGCCATAGGAGGTGGTGTCGGAGTTGTTGGACATGGTGCTAGAGGAGGAGGAGGAGGCATTCAAGGACTACACCTACCTCCTATAATTTTTTCTAAAGTAGTTGCTAGGTATGCTCCTTTGGTCCTCCTAGTTCCCCTCCATGATTTACCCAAAAACTATATGAAAATCCTGCCAAAGTTCACCGGAGAGGGAGAGTTAACCGCAACCGAGAACATAAATTTCTTCGATCAATTCATTGATATCCTTGGCCTTGATCACGAGGACGTTTATTCAAGGCTTCTAGTTAAAAACTTTGAAGGACAGGTAAGAACCTGGTTCCTAGGACTGCCAACAGATTCCATAGGATCATATGACGAGTTAGAAAGTTCCTTTATCTGACAATGGGGAGAAAGAAAAAATCGCCTTTATTATCTAACCGAGTTTGGAGCTTTAAGGAAGAAAAATCCAGAAACATTTCTTGAGTTTAGTCAAATATTTAATAAATTGTATAGTAAGATTCCAGCTGAGGTTAAACCTTCCCAACCTGCAGTGCAAGTAACTTTTACTAGGGATTTTGATCCTGATTTTTCTTTGTTGTTGAGGGAAAGAATATATGTCGACCTCACTAAAATGCAGGACAATGTTGTAGAAATTGAGTCGAATATGATGGCATTAGGGAAGTTAAAATCTAAATTTGAACCAGGAATTAAAGAAATCAGACGATACAGAGAACAAGCAGGACCCTATCTAGGAGGTCCTCAGAATATAAGATGGATGACATGGAAAAAATAATCAAAGAATTGTCAAATAAAATCTTGAAAATGGAATTGGACCAATCTAAGAATGATCAGTTCCCTAGAAAATATTTCAGAAGAAATCCTAATCCTCAAATCCAACAAAGACAGATCAAGAATGAAGATCAAAAGATTCAGGCCCCCTTCAAGAATGAAAATTTTATAGGAGGAGAGGACCTGCGAAACTTTGAGGAGTTGGAAGAAGATATGAATAATCTTGGTGATGATTGCCAAGAACCTTTTTTGACAAAATAAGATTATGAAAAGTCTCTAAATATAGAATATTGGTCTAATCATGATGAAATCATAAATAATACATAATAATATTCTTATCAATGAATCACTGATAATATAATGGTCGAACTTCAGCAGAAGTATAATCTAAGGCCTAGAGATAGAAATATCACAACTGCTCAACCAAATAAAATTATATCAAAGAGAAAAGGAAATGAGACAACTTCACTGTTAGCTGAGACACAGAATATCAAAACAAAATTAGTCGGAACCCGGACTGTAAAAACAAACCCGACTGAAAAAAAAAAGTAACACAAACCGATAAATCAGAAAAAAAAGAGATAGAAATCCAAACCAAGGAAGTCAATAGGACAATGGGGAATTTCAATCTAGAGAATGAGATTAATAAGATCAAGATCCCTGTACCTCTGGTTGAATTGGAAAAAAACCCTACATACAAAAAACAAATTTCTAAAATGATAAGTTTTTCGGATAGTGAAAGTCAGGCCGACGTCATAAATTTAGAAGATGATAAACCGAATATAATTTTTGGTCCACATTTTGAAGGTGCCAGAGATATTGTCGCTCCTTTTTACATTACCCTAACTGTGCATGATCATCTTCTTCATAATTGTATGTTGGATTCTATAGCTTCCCATAATGTAATTCCCAAGGGTATTATGGATAGGCTTGGTCTCAAAATTACTCGACCATACAGAGATTTATATTCTTTTGATTCGAGAAAAGTTAAACGTGTGGGCATGATTAAAGATTTACTGGTTAATCTTGAACATATTCCTATGAAAAGTGTTCTGATGGATGTGTTTGTTGCTGATATACCTCCAAAGTATGGCATGTTGTTATCCAGGTCTTGGGGTGCCAAACTGGGAGGATCCCTTCAACCTGACATGACATACGCTACAATACCGATCCTCGACAGACAGTTTACCCACTTGTACAGAGAGACAAGGTTGGCATATACAGTAAGTGACCCGTTGAATCCAAATAATTATCCTATTTATGTCATAGATCAGGATTTAGGAAATTGTATTTTATCCATGATGATGATTTAGAGGACTGTATAGAAGAAAATTGTACAGAAAAAAGAGAAAATAGAAAAAACAAATAAAGATGTATATAGTACTGGAGTTTGAAAAATGTATTTCAATGGTTCTTCGTCTTGTGAAGGAGCATGAGCTGGAGTTTTGTTCGTGGCACCTGGAGATGAGTTTATTATCCCTCCTTCTTATAGGTTACAGTGGAACATCGATTACACTAATAATGTATGTGAATATGAATCCTTGGTCTTAGGATTAGAGGCTGCTAGGAAGTTGAAAATTAAAAACTTGGAAGTCTATGGTGATGTGGAATTAATTATAAAATAGATAAATCATCAGTATCAGGCTAAAAACCCAAGGTTAAGGTATTCCAGAAATTGTGCCTGGGATCTAATTGAAAACATTTTCTCATCATTTAATGTTCACTACATCCCCAGAACAGAAAATCAACAAGCAGATTCATTGGCCAAAGTCGCCTCAACGTTTGTACCTCCTACGAACTTCAAACTGAAATATCATATAGAAATGAGGCATAGACCTTCAATTCCAAACAATGTACAACACTGGTAGGTTTTCGAAGATGATGAACAAATCAGACAATTTTTAGATATGGTGGATGAGTTTTCCGAAACGCATATTTTTCAGGAAAATCAAAATGATCATGTTTGGATTATGCAGGAAGGAGAAGATCCTTAGGAGTTTCAAGATAAAATCGCTAATCACTGCATGATGATTTTGAAAAATAATCAGATCCCTAAAGGTTTGATTCCCTTGGAGAGATTATTTAATCATGATGATATTCCCTTGAAATCTAGTTTACAACCTCAGCCTAAAGAAGTTGAAGACTGTGATATCGGTACTAAAGAAACTCTGAGTCTGGTTAAAATATACAAATACATATCTCCTGAAATAAAAAAACAAATATGATGAGTTGCTCAAACAGTACAAAGATTTTGTTTTCTAGTCTTATGATGAATTCAGAACTTATGATACCACCAACATTGAACACAAAATTCCTCTAAATCAAGGTGTTAAACTATTTAGGCAGAAGCTCAGACAGATAAATCCTATTCTACTGCCTGTGATAGAGAAAGAGGTAAAGAAGCTTCTAGATGCCAATATCATTGTCCCACTAAGATACTCTGAATGGGTAGCTAATTTAGTTTCTGTCAGAAAGAAATATGGTGAGATCAAACTGCATGTTGACTTCAGAAATTTAAATAGATCATCACTCAAAGATAATTATCCATTGCCTAAAATGGATCATGTATTGGAAAAGGTGGTAGGAGAAAATAGAATGTCTATGATTGATGGATTTTCAGGATATAATCAAATTTCAGTTCATGAATATGATAAAGACAAAACCACATTCACTACCCCATGGGGTACTTTTATGTATGATAAAATGTCATTCGGTTTAATGAACGCAGTAGCCACTTTCCAACGAGCTATGGACATTGCTTTTGTTGGCGAAAGAGATAAGTTCATTGTCATTTATCTTGATGATCTAACTGTGTTTTCTAAATAT
>SNQJ01S0002535.1:371990-394344 GCA_010110895.2 Picea sitchensis | reverse complement strand
AAGTGACAAGATCTGGAATTTTCAATCTATATTTCTATTAATTTAGAGTCTCCTCAAAATTACTTTGTCAACAATGTTTTTTCAAAGAGATCAAAAATCCCACGTTTTAGTCTTCGTTCACTGTATTTATACAATGGTCATCCATACTCGATGGTTAACAATCTCCTACTTTCTAGGAGAAAAATAGTTACAAAATTGCAACCTTAACTATTGCACAATTAAATTTTGTTTATCTATCATTCCAACAGTATGAGTTTCCAAATGATACTTCATTTATTAGTCGAAGTCTCTCCCTTCTTTGATGCTACACATTCAATACATTTCTCCAAAAAATGGACAAAGTTTCTAGGAGGTGTTGGAAGATCTTTAGCCTCAAATAGATAAAACTTTCTTTGTACCTTTGGGAACTGGTCTTCAAAACCTTGGTCTGAAAACTTGATCACTTGCAATTTTAAACTGGGTTGTACCAACCATTTGTTTATTAGGTTGGCATTGATTTCCTTCAATTGTAAAATTTGAATCTGAATCTTCTTCAAACCTTCTTTGCAGTCCAACTGTTGTTTTTCAATGTTTATCTGCCCCAGTGACTCAGAGCAGTCATTTTTTTCAATGCCTAATGCTTGCTTATCCAAAGAATCAAAGATTCGTTCACGATCATATTTGATTTCTTTGACTATCTTCTTTCTCTCAGATATATTTGTTTCCCATACCTTGAGCATGATGTCTCCTTTTATTCATTCTGTGACAGAGAGCTTTAGATTTTTCATCGCCTCTTTATTCCTTGAACATGCAACCTCTTTCTGGAAAGTATTCCTTGCTGCTTTAAATTCCTTTTCTAGTAAAATAACATTATCAAGAGATTTGATTACCTCTTGAAAGTAATTTTGGATGATCCCTATTTTTGAGATCAGTCTCTACTGCTCATCTTCTATCTTTGTATGTGTTTCCAGCGAGAGGGTCTGGAAATCCTTTAAATCTATAACCCGACCTTCCATCAAATTTAACTTAGCCTATAACTGTTCTTCATGCTCCTTTTGCTGAGAAACCTGCACCTGACTTGCTTGTATCCTCTGGTTCATTTCGTCCAAGCTTGATTTGAGTGATTTAATTTCTAGCCTTTCGACAGCTCTGGTTTGCTCCAATCTTTTACTCACCTCTTCTCTGATGTTCTTCTCAGCATTCTTTAACTGATCATGTAATTGAGCTATCATGTTATTACTCTTCTTTATCCTTGTTCTCATGTTTCCCATGGTAAAAAAATTTGTTGTTTCCATGGCTCCCATGGAACCTTCTATCTCTGTAGCGAAATCCTCCTCCTCCAAATTATGTCCATCTAGCAAGACTTTATGCTTTTTTACCATACTCCCCTCCTTCATATACATCCCTTGTTTCAAGACAACCTTCCTATTTCTGCTAAAAAAAAAATCAGAAGGAGGAATCTCATCTATGGAGATAGAGGTGAGGTCATCAACAAATATGGCTCCTGTCTGTGGGAATCCAAAGGTAGATTGTAAGGGGGTTAAGTAATCTATGGGACTTCCTAGCTCTATAGATCCTTTCCCTTCTATTGCCTTAGGAATATTGAAATCAACAGTAGGTGATGAAGAGGGAGTAAGCTTCCTGGACTCGAGAGGTATCCCGGACCTCCTCTCTGCTTTTGTCTCTGGTTTTTTCGTCTGTAAGGCCTCTTTATTTTGTGGGGGCATTTTAGTATCCTGTGGGACCTTTTCAGGATTTCCCTTCTCCTGTGCTTCCTGTTCGAAGCCTGGGGGAGTATTTTCTTGTTCCTGGGGAAGGGTGATTGCTTCTCCCTATAGTACTTTGTGTAGACCACTCCGTCTATGCTTATGAAAGGTCTAAAAACTAGCTTGCAAGTTGGACGACAGTGTCTGTACTCGTTCTAACACCTCTTTATAATTCTTAGTCCCTTTGAACATGTCATTCCAAGGGGACTCCTCATGTTCATATGCTTTCATATTGAAGTGGGCCATGTGTTTCCCCACTAACTAGTAAGGATCATGCTTCCTGTGCTCGAGGTCTACCAATTTGACCCCCTCCAGTGCTGTTGCTTCAACCTTGGAATGACCCAAGTTGAGAAGTGAAAATTTTCCAATCCGAATGGGAAAAACAGACCAATATTTCTTTTGAGTTGTCTTTAATTCTATCTTGATTCCACCTGTTACTATTTGATAAGCTACCTCCCTACACACTAGTCTATCAGGGAGGAATTTTGGGAGTGCATGTGGAGGAATCGAACATCCGAAAACTCTGATGTAGGATAAATTTTCCTCTATAAACCAATCAGCAATTGCCCGAAGGCTCCCCATGACCAACTCTGAAATGTGGGGGGGTGCACAGTCGTATAGCATCTGGTGTAGTGGTATTACCATGAAATGAAAAATCTCATAGAATGAATATTTGGCGTTTTCTTCCCAAAGTTTAAAATGATATTCATGAATAGGCTCTGGGTAAGTCGGATTCCAACTCCAATTCATCAGAGGGAAAGTATTTGAGCAGCATATAGCATCCATGATGTATGCGGACATATAAAAGGATGTTGTTTGGCCTTTTGATCTTCGAGTCTGGTACTCCATAACCTCTCTTGCTATGTTATTGGATAAAATATTATCCCAATTGAAGCTGTAACCTTCTGCGGCCTCATGCAAAAGAGGTACCCATTTCGCTGGGAAGTGGTTAGGAGTTTCCTTACCAAAAATCCTACATAACATCATCACCACATAAACTATATACTCGTTTAAAGATGTTGTGGTGTAAACACCATGTGTGTCGGCCCTGAATTTTGCTTTGTTTCTCCACCAGTCTTTTATTATGTCAGGATACATTTGGTCTGACTCAAAACATTCTTTCCTCTAAAACTCACTGACGAAATATTTATTATAAATTTATTTGGGATAGGAAGATAGTTTATACATTACTTGTATATGTTTTGGTCTGAAGGAGCCGATGACGACGCCTCGGCTGTCTAGAATGCTCCTCGTCTACACATCTTCTCACTCTAAAGCCCAACTGATCATGTCATTGTAAGTCAAGAGTCGCAGTCACATAGCCACCTTGTGAAGTTCAGAATCCGCTATATCCCGAAGTTTGTTGTCGGCATCATGGGGGAAGTTCTTAATCTCATAATCGAGAGTTTCGAAAATCTGCCTCCAGGATTTTATGGAATCGATGGCATGCGGTATTGTATTAGATACAACATCTCCATCTGGAATCGAGACCTCTGCAACTTCCTCATTTTTCTTGGTGGCCTTCTTGGGCGCCATGGTGGTTATACTGGACCAGAAACCTGTTTACAGAGAAAAGTGTATAAAACTGGACAAATGTGACTCGCTACAGAGGTAAAGGTTAAGAATGAACTTTGACACATAGGACCTTTATTAATCTCTAAATTTGTGTTGTAGCGAGCGTACTGAAACCATCGATGAAAAATAAATGCTTTAATTTGAAAGATATGCTTAGAGATATGAAATCACGTCAAAAATATTTGCATTTACCAGTTATTAATACTGTCGTATATCGATGATTTCGAAACTGAAAACCTGAAAATCATTGCCTTCCTTAATTCCCGAAAAGTGAAAAGAAACTTAGTCATCATTAATCGTGTTTTGAAAACATCTTAATCTTTTAATCTTAGGGTTTGTTTAAAGAAAACTCGATTTCACATTTCGGAACTTCGGGGATCCCGCCATCAGGGTATATGTCACAAGTAAACCCCGGATCGCGAAATTGTGATGGGATTAGTGAGGCGCTAATCATTCGTATTAAAAAACTTTAATTAATCATGATTAGTGGACAATTACTTTTTAATTTTTACTTTTTAGAAAATCGAGGACCGAGAGTTTGAAGGAGAAGAGTTTGAAAACGCTTCAGTAGAGAGAAAACTGAATCGTGAAAGACTAAGGGAGAGATAATTATGTTTAGGGATTTGATTAATTATGAATTAAAGAGTGCTTTGTGGTAAACAACAGAAAAAGTAACTTTCATTTCTTCCCCTTTTTTACTTTATATTTCTTAATATTTTGAAATGGCTTCGAGATTTCGGCGCCAGGAAAAAGGGATAGTTGAATATCACACCTCGAGAAGAACCGAATTTTGAAACCCGAAAAGGAACGGGTGATTCTGACTCCTTTCTATTTTGGACTAAGGGCGGCTCCATGGCTCAGGAAAAGATGAAGCTTCATTTTTAAAGGGTGGAAAAAATTAATCTTCGTGTCAACACTTGTAAAAGGTCAAGGTTTGGCTAAGCTATTAGCTAAATCAAATTTTAAAGCACTTGGAATAAATCATCTACAAGAGTATGAGGGAATTTTAGATATAAATGAATTTGATGTTACTATACCTGCAACCGAAATTTCAGAAAAATTCTCTTCTTCAGCTTGGTATAGTGACATTGTTTCCTATCTTCTGACTCTTCAATGCCCCAGTGACCTAACTCCATCTAAAGATATAAAATTGAAGTCACATGCAGTAAAATATTTCATTGTAGATGCTCAACTATATTGGAAGGATCCTCTCGGTTTCTTACTGAGCTGTTTAGTAGAATCTGAAACAGAGAAAGTTATAAATGGATTTCTCGAAGGAGTGTGTGGAGGACATCGCGCATGGAGAGAAACGGCCTACAAAATCCTAAGAGATGTATATTATTGGCCGATATTTTTCAATGATGTGAATGCTAAGGTCAGATCTTGTAGCACCTGTCAATTGTTCGCAGGCAAGAAAAAGATTCTTGCACTGCCTTTGGTTTCAGTTAAAACTGAAGCCTTGTTTCAACAATGGGGCCTTGATTTCATAGGAGAAATAAATTTGCATTCTAGTGCTCAACATAAGTGGATTTTGGCTGCTACCAATTATTTCACTAAATGGGTAGAATCCATTCCTACGTGAAACACAACAGACGCAGTGGTGATCAGTTTCTTGCAAGAGAACATTATATCAAGATTTGGCTGTCCTCGGAAGATATTTACTAATAATGCTCAAGCATTCAAATCCATGGCCATGATAAGTTTTTTTCAAAAGTAAAACATTGCAATAGGACATTCTATGGCCTACTATCCACAAGGTAACGGATTATCCGATTCATCGAACAAGAGCTTGATAACCATAAATAAATAAAATGATGATCGAAAATAAGAAAGCATGGCATGTACATTTGAAATATGCTTTATGGGCTAACAGAATAGGCACAAAAAGATCCATCGGAATGTCCCCATTTCAGATGGTATATGGTACTGGCATTGTTTTACCCATAAATCTTGCACTCCCTGCAATGAAACTCTCGCAGGACTCAGAAGAAGAGCCAAATAACATCACTAGAAGAATAAATCAAATAATTGAAGTTCAACAAAATAGGGCTAAAGTAGATGAAAAACTACAGAAGTATCAGGATAACATGAAAGCCCTGTTTGACCAGAAAGCTAAAGATAGGGAATTTCCCCCCTGGTGATTTGGTTTTAAAATGGGAAGCCAAGAAAGAAGATGCAGGGAATCATGGTAAGTTTGACTAGATCTAGTGTGGACCATATAAAATTTCAGCCTCTGAAGGAAAGAATGTGTTTTTGTTAGAAAATCTTGACGGAAAAATTATTAATGCCCCTATCAATGGGTGTTACCTCAAGAATTTCATGCAATAATATAGTTCCAAACTCTCATTGTACATACCGGTTTGGTTTTCACTTTTTGTTATAATTTCCGGCCTTTTGGTACGTTTTTATTTTCACAGTAAATAGAAATAGGTTAATTTATTTCCATTTTAATATATATATATATATATATATATATATATATATATATATATATCGACAAGTGGATATATATATATATATATATATATATATGCAGCAAGTAGGTTTCCAATCAACAAAGAGTTCCTGACATCTTTCATGATTCATCTCATTGCAAGATACAGGCTGATAATCGAGAGACAATCTCTAGCAAGAATCAATACTCGCATTGAATTTCTCTCGAAATAGGTGATAAACTAATAGTTTCCTTGGTTGAAAATATAAAGAAAATATGAGGTATGAACTTCTGCCTTGGCGACCCAAGTTAAAATTTTCAAAAAGATATTAAATAATATGACAAAAGTTTCATCTGGACTAATATTGTCACCTGATTTACAGTCAGAGGGTTTCAAAATACAGCATAATTCTCAAGTTTTCCCTCTGGATAAAAGAAATAAAAATAAAAATTAATAAAAAATATAAAAAGATGGTTTTTAAAATAAGAAAGATAGCAATAAAAAGAACTTTTCTTCCTGGTCTTCAAAGAGGAAAAAGAGCTTCACTTTAACTCTGGAAACTTAAAAACAAATCTTCCACATGAGAATAGGCAAAAATTCTGATGATATTCCTAAATTTAACTGAAATACAAAGTTTGTTTGGACTAATCCTAACTACTCTAACCTCTTTACCAGATTTAAAATGATTGATGTCGCTCAAGGAAAGTCCCTGGAAAATAAAATTCCCCATGAAAAATTCCTGGTAAGCGAAGGTGTTTTGATAGTCAGAAGATGATTAGTCCAAAGTAATCAAAGTGAGTTAACAGACCTCTAGTGCTAAAATAGAAATATATATCATCCATGATATATTTTATTATATACAAATTGATTTCCCCCACTTCATGTTTTAAGATATAAGATAGATGGTGGAAGAAAATTACTTAATGATTACTCCCATCTAGTCCAAAGGAGATGATGAAAGGAAATTCATTCAACGATTGCCCTCATTTCATCATTTAAATGCAAAGTTATTAATTGAAGTGGTGAGAGAAAATTCAATATGGGAATTAGATAAATTCATCGGGGTACTGAATAGGCTCGCTGGTAGTGAAGCAATGTCTATGATATCTATAAGGCTGTTATACATGTATTATAATGTATCCTGGCAACTAATTCTTTCTCATGCTAGATCTACATTCTAAGATAACATGGGACTCCTTGTTTAAAACATTAAAATCACCTTGCCTTGATGTGAACAAAATTGAACAAAGTCTGATAGATTGGTTAAGGTTGTTTTGATTATCTAAAGCAATTCTAAAATCATTTTTAAGAAAAGGAGGTATTTTAAGCTTGAATTCAATATTGATGAATGATTAAGTTTTGAAAGTTTCCATAGATATGTATGAAGTCCCAAGTCCTTATCTGTTTCTTCTTTCAGAATGTATTTCACAGAGCTGCAATAATGAATCCATTTACCCAATAAAGGCACTCGATCTATTGTTCTTCTCGTCCCGCAAGGAAACGAGATCCCTAGATGGAGCCTATGTTGAAACATATATATTTTTCTAAAACATTAGACTTAAAAAGGTTCATTTTGTTTAATTAAGGATAAATGTGCACTTGGATACTACTGTCGATAAAGTCGTCTGATTAATCCAATGGTCTAAAATATTTTCAAGTTATAGAGCCTCCCTTTCGATAAAAAGATAAAT
This sequence comes from Picea sitchensis, assembly GCA_010110895.2. Classification (NCBI taxonomy): domain Eukaryota; kingdom Viridiplantae; phylum Streptophyta; class Pinopsida; order Pinales; family Pinaceae; genus Picea; species Picea sitchensis. The sequence goes on along the minus strand of SNQJ01S0002535.1, from coordinate 386,898 downwards.
CACTAAATATTTCTTTCAAAGTATTGGGTTTCGGGGTTTCACAATACTAACAGTTAGACATACAAAGAACTCCAAAGTCCCAATATGCAAAGTCACGAAACTAGCTTGAATTAAATTGAGTTAATTAAACAATTAAAATGATTAACAATAATTAACCTTATCACAACTTCGTGTTTCGGGAATCCTACCTCAAACGATAACTTAAACCCTCGATATGTGAAGTCGTGAATCCATGAATTAATCGCGATTATTTATAAACATTAAACATGATTAATTTTAATTAATCAATCATGATTTTGCGATTTGGGAATCATAGCTTGAATTGAAATAGGTTAATGTGGGACCCAAATCCCCGAAATGGATTAAGGTTAAATATAATCAATTAACCGTATATACTCGATTTATTAACAAAATAAAACATTTTTATTTTACCGTTGAGTTTATGTTGATTACGATAGGGGTGATTTCAAATTTATTTTCCGATCATGAAAATTGACCATTAATGTTATTAAATGACCAGCCTAGGGAAATGATTTCAAATAAGATCCTGCTTTAATACGCAAATATTTTTGTTAAAGGAATTAAACGTACTGCTAGTGGAGTTATATGCAGGTCGAGGCGTCTAAGGCAAGAAATACTTTTTCATTTTCAATTACATTCACATTTTGGTAGAGCTTTCTTAATGAGATACTCAGTCCTATGTGTTTTTTGTGATAAATAGCAGGTTTTTAAGAACTACTACCATCCCGCCATGAAAAGAAGCTAAAGAAACTAGCGAGAGTTCATGCCAGAGTTCAGAGGTTATCTCTAAAACCTCACCCAGAAGTATAAACACAGTTAAAAAATGGATGAATGTATTCAACATCCTACAATACGAGTTGGTAAACGACCCTGATGATTCAAGCGACAATGAAAAGGAATACTTATCTACCAAAACAAGACTATTTCTCAGTCAGAGATGCATAAGGTAGCAACAAGGTTGAGGCTTTTACCCTGCAATGACATGATTAAATGGCCACTAGATCATGTGGATATCCCAACTAGAACTATATTCAATTCTCAGAAGGTAGTTGTTGGGTCATTTCAGTCGAAACGCATACAAGTGATGTATAAACTATCTTCAACACCAAACTTCATTTATAATTCTAGTTTTCTAGTGAATTTTAACAAAAAGGAGTGTGATCAATATGGAAAGAGTCTTTCTGACTTGATCAAGGACTGGTGTTCACGCCCTGAAAAGTTCAAAGACGACTCTCATGGCATATACTCAATCTCATCTCTAGAACCACAGTTCATGTATATATCCATGATGATGTGTAGACTCTATGGAAAAGAGAACACAACCCATTTCTTTCTACCATGGGTACCCATTATACACACAATAGCGAAAGGATATTCTTTCAACTGGGCCAAGATATTGTTGGACAGTATGGCTAGTGAAATTACAGAATACCAGGCAAAGAAATCCAAAGGGAAATCAACTTCATTCTTCATGTCAGCTTATATTATGGATGCCATCTATTTCATGGTGCCTTTCCCATTGATGGGCTCGAGATGGACTCCAGATAGTGCAGAACCAATTCATATCTATCATTCAAAAGTATGGGAAGACAAGGCAAAGGATTTCTTTTATGAAATATGTAATTAGGTAGCAGTGTCGATGCACACTGCTATATTTGGTCACCCACCTCCTAGAATTTCAAACACAGTTATGGCTAACTTGGATAAAGTGGCAGACATGTACAACGAGGGACACTTCTCTTATATCATATTTTTTGGTTTCTCAGTTCCCCCATATGATTTATCGAAATTTTTACCAAACTGACTGGTGTGCCACGAGGTTGCATGACAAACATTACTCAGAGGGATTAGCAAAGAGCCCAAAGCAGTGCAGAAAAAGGTATGGCCATATTTTCGCTTACAGATTGGTGCATTTTCTTTATTGGATTTCGACCACTCCAAAGTGGAGGCTACGACCCTAGAAGAAATAAATATGGTTAACATTGAATTCAAGAAGAAATACCTGCAGAAGGTCATGGGTAACCATATGGCCAGTTGCAACCTTAAAAAGTATGAACATGAAGAGTCCCCACGAGATGAAATATTCTGAGGGGTGAAATCTTACCCATAATTTCTTAGTCGAGTTTGAGCTCTATCACCTGAGAAAGTGATGATTTTTTACAACTTCCAAAAGCACCAAATAAGTAGTCTTCCGAAAGAATTACAAGGGGAAAACCCAATGTTTCTAGCTACACAACAAACAGAGACCCAAAATCCAGAAGCCTTGGAAAACTTAGAGAAATCAAAGGTCTCGACTCAGAAAGAAGATATCCTGGAGATAGAGATATTAGATAACCAGACCAAATATCAAGAAAATACATTAGAAAATAAAGGAGAAGATAACCCACTGTCTTCATCACATAAATCAACTACAGATGGAACTGAAAAAAAATTATCTACAAAAATTGGCAGCCCCATTCAGGTTGTCACACCATTGCAGTTCACCAGAGAAAACCCTAATGTAGAGGTAATAATCATAGGAGATATAACGCCTATCCCTATTGAAGAGATACCTCCTTCTGATTTATTTTTCAGTAAGAAAAGGAAAGTTGTGGTGAAGAAAGAAATGCCCTAGAAAGAAGGTGCAATTGTCAAAAAGCACAGAGTACTATTGGATGGACAAAATTTGGAGGAAGAAGTCTTTGCTATAGAGGTAGCAGGATGTTTGGGATATTTTTCAATAGCTAATCTATTCTCAATTGATAATCTGAAAGAAAAAATGAAGAAAAAGAATCAGGTGATAAGTTAGTTGCAAAATCAAATAAAGACTATAGAAAAGAATGTCAGAGATGAAGTCAATAAAGGGCTTGAACAAGATAGAGATAGTGATAAACAAGAAATCCAAATGCTCAAGTCCAGTCTTGATGAGATGCATAAGAAGATGCAAGTGAGTGAAAGATGGACTATCCAACAAGATGAGTTGATAAAACAATTACAAGACAAGGTCAGTTCCATTGAGAAAATGGTTGTGGATATAACACTGTTTCAAGATCAAGCATTGGAAGTGCTAAAGAAACTGGAAATAGCACAACGGATCCTTTTTTCTAAGGTAGAAATCATCCAAAATCATTTTCGGGAAGTAAACCAATCATTGGACAATATTGGTTTCAGAGAAAAAGAGGCTACAACAACCCAAACCACTTTTCAAGAAGTGGTCGTGTCATCAGTTAGAGAAGAAATATCTGTAACTCCCAGATTGACTGTTGTAGAACAGGTCAGAAGTGATATAATATTAAAGACATTGGAGGTCAATATATCCAAGAGTAAAAGAATGACCAAGGAAATAAAAGAGGATTGTGAAGAGGTTTTTCATTTTCTTAATAAAGAATCATTAGGCCTCGGAAAGGATGATGGCTCTGAAATACTAGGACAAATAAATATTGTAAAGCATCAACTTGACATCAAAAAAAACTTAGAGGAAGCTCAAGCTGAAATTTCACAGTTAAAGCAGGTTGTCATTGCTCAAAGAGATAGATGGATGGTAAAGCTAAGTTTACAGTTACAGTCAATGATTTCTGAAGATAAAAGGATAGAATATAGGTTGCCACAATTACAAAAGAAGTTGTATCTTTTTGAAGAAAAAGATGTGACAGAACCTTCTAGACTAGTAGTACAATTTCTAAGCAGGTGTGTGGAATGTATTGAGTGAGGAAAATGGAGTACTTCAAAGAATCAATGAAGTAACATGTACATATTTGTTTCTTACGGTATGAGAAAAATATAGAGAAGAACCAAATGAAACGGTTCAGGTTTTCATTTTGTAACCGTTATTATCTAGGAATAACAAGAATTCCAATTGCCTAGGTTTGAGAACCTTTTGTATAAATATATTTTCAAAAGACTAAAGAAGGTTTGGATTTTTTCCATATGTAGTTGAGAGATCTCTCCTCATTGAGAATTAATACAAATACAGATCAAAGATTCCACATTTCGTTCATTTGAGTTATGTGTTCTTCTGTCTTTCCACATTCTAGTATCTTTTTATATATCTCCTTGATGAATGCTTGATCGCAATTTAGTACAACATCTACTGTGGTTACATTTCATTTAGTAATTTTATAGTGCACAACTTTTCCTTTTTTTTACTGTTAGTAAATACAAGACCTGTGAGTTAATTAGATTGCTACATTTTATGCTTCATTTAAGGTTATATCATCTATTTTATTCTCCTGTAGTGAAGTAAGATTATTCTGTAATAGATGTGTTGCTTTGTCTAACAACTTTATGTTTTTCTCTCATTACACCCAATGCTGTTAATTTTAACTCAGACATGAAAGATGACCTTTGAGCTGTTATGTTGTTAATTCATTTGTAGGAATTTTTCTCACATAACAGAGGTAGAAAACACAAACACTAAAACCTCCTTTATTTATGGATTCCTTGACATTATACTTTGAAGCCTTAAGTATAAAATCAAGAACAACACTAACAATGTGTAATGGTGTACAGTTCTACAGGAATGAATTTGAAGAATTCTGTAAAAAGTGCGATATACAAAGGAAGAAGATTACTCCATATACACCTCAAAATAATGGAGTTGCAGAAAAGATGAACACGACGTTGATGAAAAAAGTAAGGTGCATGCTCAGTGGTGTTGGGTTAGGGAAAGAATTATGGGAAGACACAATGGGTACTACATGTTACCTAGTCAACATATCACCCTCATTAGCTCTGGATGACAAGACTCCACAAGAGGTAAGAAACCTTCTCTCACACATCTCAAGGTATTTGGTTGTGATGCCTATGTTCATGTTCCAAAGGAAAATAGAAGTAAGATATATAAGAAGTTTGAATAGTGTATCTTTATTGGGTATAAATATTTTCTCAAAAGTTATAAGATTTGGAACCTAGATACTAACAAGGTTGTGTATAGCCTATATGTGGTATTTAGAGAAATGAAGGATCTTGTTAAACATGAAGTCCTACCAAGTAAGGAAGAACCAAAAAAAATAGAGTTTGAGCCAAAGGATGATGAATCAAACTCTACAGAAGAACATGAATCAGAAGAAGAAGATAATCATTCTCTAGTATCGAGGAGATCGATGTAGGAAAAAGGGATATCAGAAAGGTATACTCCACTTGATTTTCCGTTCAAAGTTTTCTTTGTATATTACCGATGATGATCCTAGAACTATTAGGGAGGAAATGGATTCAGAAGATGAAAAACTATGGAAAAAGGCCATGGTTGAAGAAATGGCAGCCTTGGATAAGAATGAGACTTGGGATCTAGTGGAGTTGTCGACTAGAAGAAATCCCATTGGAAGCAAATGGGTATTTAAAAGAAAGTTGAATGCAAAAGAAAAAGTGGAGAAATACAAATCTCGGTCAGTAGCAAAGGGTTATTCGTAGGTTGAAGGAATTGATTTTGGTGACATTTTTTCTCTTGTTGCCAAGTTAACTTCTATTATATTTATGTTATTTGTTTATGTTGCGTTTGATTTTGAAGTAGAACATATGGATGTGAAGACAAAATTTTCATTGTGTGTGTTTTAAATTAATTGGTTATCATTTGATTTATCTGGTCTTGTATGTGGATGACATGTTGTTGATAGGAAATAGAAAGGAGATTATCTGGACTGTGAAAACTTAGTTGTCCTCTAAATTTGACATGAAGGATCTTGGTGCTGCAAATTTCATTTTGAGCATGGAAATTAAAAGAGATTGGAAAATAGGAAGCTATGGTTAAATTAGAGAAAATACATCAAGACAATATTGCATAGGTTTAATATGAAGGAATGTAAATATGTCATGGTCCCTATTCTTATAGGTGTAAATTTATCTACGGAGCAGTGTTCCAGGACATAGGAAGAGGAGGAGGAGATGTCTCATGTTCCATATGTGAGTGTGGTTGGTAGTTTGATGTATGAAATGGTCTGTACAAGTCCGTACATTTCACATTCAATGATATTTTTGAGCAGGTATATGTCAAAACCAGAAAAGAAGATTTGGACAACATTAAAGAGGGTTTTCAGGGATTTTTGTGGCACTACTAGCTATGGATTGTGCTACCAAGGGAATCCAGGATTGGATAGAGTGTTGGGAATACATGAATTTGTGGATGCAGACTAGGCTAGAGATCTGGATCATAGAAGATCTACAAGAGGGTATGTGTTTAACCTGTTTGGAGGAGCAATCAATCGTATGAGAAAAACAAAGTTTGTAGTGGCACTTTCAACTACATAAGTTGAATACATGGTAGCCACTCATGCAAGCAAGGAAGTAGTATGGTTACAGAGATTGTGTTCAGTTATTGGGTTGGTACAACAAGATGTAATGATATATTGTGATATTCATAGTGAAATTGTTTTGGCAAAGAACCCTTCTTATCATTCAAAGACAAATCATATTGATGTTCAATATCACTTTGTGAGAGACATGGTTAAATAAAAGAAGGTGTTGTTGATGAAGGTGGACACTTTGAAGAATGTTGCATATTTATTAAAAAAATCTTTGAGCATTGAGAATTTCTCTTGGTGTAGAGTATCTATGGACATTGTTGCACTGGATTGTTGACTATGTAACCCTGTAACCCCCTATATACAAAGAAAACAATAAGTGGGTGAATGTTGGATATGTGTTATATTCTTTGCATGACTAGAAGTAGTGTCTACATTGTGTTGGGTGCACATGGGGGTAAGAAGGGGGGATGCTACAGGGAGGAGCCCCCCTATGTGTGGGTTTGTAGGCAGTGCTACTGGAAAAAAAAATCTTCGCTTTCATATCCATTTTTGGGTGGTCCTCGATTTTCATGTCCATTTTTGGGTGATTTTTCACTGATGGTTTTTTATTTCTGATTAAGGAATTAGAGTTGTTGACTAATCTAGGTCATTGGATTAGGGTTTTGGATGTCGTTGGCTCCTATATGTATATTTTATTGTAAACAATGTATGATGAGAATGAATATAGAATATGTTGGTTTTCCCGATTTAGGTTTCCAGGGGAAAAATAGATTTGTAATGTGTATATTTTCCATTGTATAGTTTATGCTTTTTTATTGAATATCTATTTGCATTAAATTATTGTATGAGGCTAAAATCTATAGGACACACTAACCACACTGAGAGGGGGGGTGAATTAGTGTAGGGATATTTTTCCACTTCTTTCATAAATTTAGTTATCAACCACTTCAAACATATTGTTGTGCCCTTTTTGTCACTTGGGTGAGCAAAACAATGGCTCTTGCATGCCTAGTTGAGCCTGCTAGACAAGAAAAAAGTTTGTGACTGGGTTAAACAAGCCAAACACATGTAATAAACAAATTAAAAAAAACAAAACAACTAAGAAAATAAAAACTAGAATGCATAAGAAACTTAGAACCATAAACAATCAACCAATGACCAAGATTATGCCACCAATGGATAACTATATTAGTTGGAAAAACACCATAGAGAAAAATCAGGACATATGGGTCTCCTCTTCCTCCTTTGGAGGGATCTTGAGTTCCCTAATGGAGATATCTTCTCACAATGGAGGAAAAATGGAAAATTATGAAGAAAATCAATGCCTATTCCCTCAAGAGGTGAGTGGAATGGCCTATTGCAATGATGCTTGAATACTCCAAGGAGAAAAGAGGATTCTCAAAGTAGGATTGAGGCAACATAACAATATTATGAAGATCTTGGTTTCTTAGTGCACCCATGGATTTCATTTATATCATTTCTTCAAGGAAAGATATAATTGGTTCCTGGTGTGAACAAGGGGCCTTTTAGGGCACCGTTTGGTCCTTAACCAACCTCCCATTCAGATTTCACTCAGATATGGAGGTCAAATCAGGTTGGGAGTTGGTCCATAAGTGGTTGGGGGTTTGACAAGAACCATAAATGCATCGTTCAAAGGAGTGTACGAATTTTGTCGTACAAAATCGCTCATTTGGAGCATTGTGTGCTCTAAGGGCTTTGTTAGCCTGCGCACTATGCGCGCAGTTCCTTTAGTGATTTTGTGCATGTTAAGTTTTGCCCAATTGTATAGTTTTTGCATTTTAGTGTTGCAGATGAACTATTTTTTGTTGGCATTGTTGTATTTCTGTAAGCATTTTTGTGAAATGTTGTGGATGGAATTTTAGTGATAACAAATGCCCCCTGATGTGTGAGGTTAGGAGAATACATATAGCTGAAATACATAAATGTTTCTTCTACTGAGAGTGTAATTATAATGAAGAGTGTTGAGAGGAACTACAAGAGTGATCTGTCAGAGGGAGAGGGGAAAATGTGGGGCCCAAACCTTTCTCTGGGGAGAAAAAAGAAAATTTGTATACAAATGAGGCGGACATGCCCCATGCTCGTGTCAAGTAACCCAAAATGTAAGATAGTAATTGAATATGTATGTTGATGTAGACAACTGTAGCGCCCTCCAGGGTGGTTGATAACGACAGATGAAAATTCTAAATGCATAACATACTCTGAAATGAGGCAAGGACGCATGTAAGAAGTGTCGATGACTCGTAGGCATTGATGGCCTAATAAATTCAGAGGTCATCGTCTGGTATAAAAAATATACAATAGTTGCATGGTAAGACCCACTGTAACATGAGATTTTGCTTAAGTCGAATGTTATGGGGGTAAACGGAGTCAAAGAGAAAATATAATTCTCTATGTGTCTTCTGAGGCTCCTTATTGTAAAGGTAACAAGAGCCAAGATATTGTCGCCCTTATGGAAATTGTTTTGATGTCGACAAAAAGGGAGACGCGACTCCAAGAAGAAAAGGGATTCATGAAATCCACTAAAATGAGATGAGGTACTGATAGGGAATGTGAATGAAGGCAATATGCGATGAGATTCAATACTGCCCTTGGTTGGGGTATGTTTGAAGGATGATTGATAGCAACTGTAAAACTGTATCTAGTGTTAGGGGGACAACTAGATATGGGGTTAAATTGTGTCAGAGGCTTGAAAAAGTGGACAAACTCAGAGATCATGGGTACATGGAATTTGGGATACTCTAGGTTCGTGAACGATATCATAATGAAAAAAGGAGAGTGGATGCCCCAACCAAGGGCAACATGAGTTGCGTTGCCAGGAAAAAACAAGGTCATTGGGGGTGATGACAAAAACGATAAGTAAATGCTGGAAACAAAGGATTTTTACATTTAACACATAAATAAAGAATAATTTGGGATGAGTGTACAAATACAGAAACGGGTTCCCCAGTGTGAGATGGATTGGCCTGTGAGGGTGAAAGTTGTGAAGAGAATGGGTGGAGGGTGGGGTCCCCATGGGTGGGTTTATGTATGAGGTAAATGAATGTAGAAAAATCTGCAGATGGGAAAACTAATGGTGAATGAGATGGAGGGATAATGATACTGCGGAGGTGCATTCAATAGAACCAAGAAGAGATAACCTGGGAGTCCATTGGGAAAGCTAGCAAGATGATGAGAAGAAGTATGTGGCTTATTCTCGAAAGTGCATAAGACTATCGAGACTCCCATCCCTAGGGGGTGAAAGAAGCATGAGTGTCAAGTTTCCAAGGGGAACTATGACTAGGAAAAATCATGTGGGGGAGATTGCTACCGGGTGACAGTACCAAAATGCAGTAGGGGTGATGGTACACTAGAGCCATATGTAAGGACCTTAAAGGTTAATGCTAGAGGGTTTGATTGGGAGATGCAATTGATTTTCAGAGGGAATAACTACATGCCAGTGTCGAAAATATACCTGAAGGGGTTTCACCGTGTGTGATGACCAAGTACCTACACACATTAAAAAGAAAATACCCGACATGAAAAATATCTGATGATAAAGAACATATAACAACTAGTTGATAATTTTGAACATAAGCATGTGTACCTAGATGTGACGTGAGAAAAAGACTCCCCCAAGGCCAAGCTCATATGGTGACACGGGGAATGTGACTGTGTAGATGGAGGGACCATGATCCCATGGCTAAATATGGATCAGGAAACGAAGGCTCTGGGCTCCTGTAACCGAGTGTGGAAGTTTGGCAAAAGGGACTATATATGGTTGGTGGGCCCATAATGCCACCTCATTTGTACCCATCACTATAGTGAGTTGATGAGAGAATTTGGAGGAGATTTGGAGATTACAGGAGCTCGAGTATATCGATCCAGGAATTGTGAGAGTTAGGTTAGTGGTATCATCCTCCTACATAGTATGAATTTCCTAGATTTTAGATAGGGGTTGTATGGATGGTCATACAAGGGTGGGTTTATAGGTGGGTCCACTAATGCGTGGGAGAAGGAAAAATACCTGCACTCAGATGTGCGAGTATACTTCCATCTCCCATGCATAATGTGTGGTTGTGCTTGACACAACCACACATAGGGGCGTGGGGGAGGGAAAAATAAGGACACATGAGATGTGTGCATGTTAAGATGACAGTTGTGCACTATGCGCATCTCTTTCTCAGATAATTGTGCATCAATTCATAGCTCTGTAGAGGACAGGTGTGCATGTGTGTGCACCTGTTGGGGTGACAGTTGCGCATTGATGTGCAGTTGTTTCTCATACAACTATGAATTAGTGTGCAATTATGAAAAGAACAGGTGCACATGTGTGGGTGAAAGTCGGACACTAGAGGTGAAGCTAAGGGTCTTTGAAATTTTGAATTTTTTTATGTTTTTGATGGATGATGAGGGTTGACCAAGTTTTTTTGTGTGGATGTAGGTGATTAGCTTGTGACGAGAGAGAAATATGCAAGTCCATTGGAGGGAGAGAGACTGGGAGCATCTCCGAGAGGTAGTGAGAGAGGAGTCAGGTGTTCAAAGACACTTGGTAGCGTGCGTGTTGCTCAAGTTCTTCAACTGTTCTTTGATACGGTCCCAGGATTTCCTGCTACAATATCTGATATCTATGAGGAGCACTGATTTGTACCATTTCACTGTTAGGGGATAGCAGTTGACACTCTCAGTTGTGGAAGATGTGTACTTTCTGACAAGGATCCCATTATGGGGAATGGCCCTACCTGCTGACCCCCAGCTATCGAGGGATGAGAGATTGGTCGACTTGGCACATCGCTAATGCTCGAGACTGAACTAGATGTGGGGTTCGATCATTTTTATTGAGGAGATTGATGAGCACTTGAATCAGTGCATCGTCATCGTGGTAGTGAGGATCTACGGATCCTTGGCGACGCAGTGGATCATAGGAGGTCAGCTGAGGATTGTGGAGAGGGTCCTAGGGTCCTAGATGGGGACCATTTTTCCTGGTGGTTGATGTTTCACTCCAGGATGATGGGGCAGATTCACTGGTGTCAGACCACCGACTCTGGTGATTTTGTGTTTGGTTCGATCCTGATGACCTGGATTTTGGAGAGAGTGCCCCCTTTTCACCCGAGGATTTTGTTGGCGCCTTTAGGGCTGCGAGAGCCGTAATTGATGTGGTGGGCCCATGTATTGGTGCTTCATGGGGGAGGAGTGGGTGGCCATTACTTCACAGCCACTATGGCATGCATGTGGCATCATATGCCACAGGTGATGCTACGATATCCATATGGTGGTATGGACTACCAACACGACCCGGACATGTTGTTGCCTCCTAAGGAGGACTGGAAATAGAGAGGCACATATGTGTATTTATGTTTAATGATTTTGATAGTGTAGCATATGATTATGTATATAAGGATGCTGACTCTACCTTTAGTTTTTGTCTTTATAGATGCGGTTCCCTGAGGCTATGAGGTTGAGATGGTTAGGGAGTCGTCTCGTGAGGGACCATCATGACTGTCCTGGGTAGGACAGAGGTGCAAGAGAGATGATGTTGGCGTTGGGCTAGCAAATGAGCTAAGGATAGGCCAGAGATGCATACTAGATGATGTTGGTGCTAGACCAGTGCATGAGTCACGGGTAAAGGTCGGAGGGGTGATGGAGGACCTTCATGAATGGTTTGAGGAGGTTCTACAAGGTGTGTCAGAGGGTATGTGGGCTCACATCAAGGATGAGAGGGTCCTGGAGCAGTGTGTGGGTGTACCGGCGAGGTGGTGGACCTTGATCTGCCAAGAAACTATAGTGGGGGAAGTGATGACAGGTTGGTTGCCCCCTGGACCTAGACGACCCCCAGTGGTTGGGGCTCCTCCAGCTGATAGAGGACCTATGATGTCACATACCCACTACAACGTAATAAAATTTTCATTTTTCCTCAAGGGACAGAATCCCCGAAGTCCTACGGGGGTCTAGTGCAGGCTAATTCTTCCCTGTTCACCTCCCTGTGATCATGGGTTAGGACCATAGGCCAAAAAAACCAGGCGCCTTTTCGTGTTTCACGACTTAGCAATACAATTGAGTCCAATCGTGAAGGTAGAATGGCAAGGGGGCTTTGGAATGAAACCTTGGCCGTAGATCTGGGCACATAAATTTTGGCCGTCCAGATCTACCCGCCGTTTAACGACAAAGCACTAGCTCCCTTTCTTTAGTCCCTAGTTCAATAGGACCACATACACGCCTAAATGTAGGCACCTTTCACAACTCATGACCTCATGAGTCGTGAGTCGAAGACCCTCGAATTTTGTTCACAAGTCACCGATACCCGAGATCACGAAATGGGTATAGCTTCCTTCTGTCAACATCCTCTATGCATGACCGCCGGCTAGGCTAAACTCTAGCTCCTCTCACTATTCGCCGCTTCATGAGTTCAACGGTTGAAATCTCATTCCTCCCTTATGCGATCCTCTGAGACTTGAAAGTCAGCGAAGGTTGACCTTCCCTTCGTACTCCTTGCAACTTGCCCCTTCGCAAGTTGTAGCGTCAAATCTTGGCACCTTCCCTTCACGAACCTTCGAGAAGCGATATTTAATTTTCCCTCTCGCGTTCCTGCTACTCGCGACTTCGTAAGTCCAAGGGTTGAGCTCTCATGCCCTTCTCCCACGAATCCCCGAGACATGAGAATTCAACGGAGCATTGACTCCCTTCTCTAGGCGATGCGTGTCCACCTGTCAATCATGCGGGCCCCACCTTAGCAATTTGTCATGTGTTATCTCGTGCTTGGCTCTCGGCACTTTTCTACTCGCGACTTGGAGCACCCAACCTTTGGGCTCTTACCTTGCGGACCTCCGAGTTCGTGAGATCCCTGCCACTTGTCCTCCTCTTATGGACGGTCCTAATCCTCTCGTGGCTTCGCCACTCACGACTTGGAACATCCAACCTTTGGGCTCTTACCTTGCGAACCTCCGAGTTCACGAGATCCCTAGATCCCTGCCACTTGTCCTCCTCAGATGGGCGGCTCAGTTGCTTTTGCCCCTATTCATGAGGGCTTAACCCTCATCTATCTTCTTATAGATCTAACGACTGTCGGGTTTTCTAGCTAAGATCTGACGGTTCAGATCGGTCCCGATGCCATGCCCTTTCCCACTGTTCCTTGGACGTGGAAAAACCAACGGTCCAAATGTTTTAATGGACCCGGGGGGTCTACGATTCCAATATCCTCGCTATTCACGAAGATAGAGGAAAAAAAGGGTTAAGGCAATTAACACCCTCGTTTATTCCTTCGATTTTAACGCTCGTGAATGACCGTAGATCTCCCGACAAGATCTCATCTGGTGATCAATACTTATCCCTATGCTACTACTTCGGGATTTTATGAGGGTCATTCCTCTTCACACAGGGTTGTTAAGACTTGCACATTCAAGTCCTCTTTCCAGGTTCTTGGTAAACATTTTCAAGGAGGGAACCTCTATGAAGAGGTCTATTCTGGGGCATTCCTGGAGACAGATAAGGGGAAACAAATTCCCGAGAACAGACTGGAAGTCTGACTTGGTTCAACTTATGAATAATTAGATTCATTTATCAACATAAGCCATGTGTGGTTTTTCTTTTATAAGCATATACAACTACTAGTACTGATCAAAATACCACACAGACCTTCTTATAATGAAAACATTCACAGTTTCACAGCTTATGAGCATAATTATCAGAATACGTATAATTCCAGATGCCAGAGGAAAAACACTTATCAGAAATAACACCAGGGTTAAGCAACTGCTGAGAGGGGTGCCCATTTCCACCCAACCATAGGCTTAGAGACTCCCAGCGGATTTACCACTAGCCACCCTCGAGTTGAGACCACGATGCTGTGAGATTGCGTCTTCGTTTGCTAGTGACCAGGAGCGAAGGTTGCAATCCTTCCTCTCTGCTATCACTCACTCTGCGTAATTACAGAGTTCTCCCCTCATGTCTGCCCCTAATCGATTCTACCCCACACCTTACCCTCTTGCGAGGTTGCGTGTGGAACGATTACGCTCGCGCTGGTCAGGCCTGACGGCTCTACGGATGGGCAGTTCACCTCCCATCCCTCATTAAACCATCTACCTACCAGCCTGCAAGACATTTAATTCAGGGCCAATGAGCTGCTTTTGGTTCTCCGGGCCAGTGGAGTCCAAATACGGTATTAATTCTCAGTGGAAGTTAACGCCACCTTTCCAGGTGCCTTCCACTGCCATCGTGGTCTCTTTTTCTGCACATCCCCTCTCAACAATTCTGCAATAAAATTCATAATGTTATTCACATTCAGTGACCTTTTCTTCAAGGTCCAATTACATCACATATCCACATTTATGAGTTTGCCATAGTTCTTGGCCAGTCCAGTTATTTTTTACAAACTGGGGGAAACAAGGTGTTACAATTCCCTCTCCCTTAAAAGGAACATCATCCTCGATGTTCTTATCTACTAGCATGAATTGCATGTACAGAAGTAAACAAAATCGGATATGCATGTCTCATGGCATCCTCCATTTCCCATGTAGCCTCATCTGGGCCAAAATGTTTCCACTGCACTTTGACCTGTGCAATGGTTTGGTTCTGAAGTGGGGTTTCCTTTATGTCCAGTATGCATTGGGGTTCTGGTAGAAATTCTCCCTCCGGTTCCACCTGGATCATAGACCAGTCAATTATATGATTAGCAT
>SNQJ01S0002535.1:325782-371980 GCA_010110895.2 Picea sitchensis | reverse complement strand
ATTCGGTTCCATTATTCCTTGGGTAGCCTGCTAATGAAGCGTTGCGCCTTCGCCTTCTCTTCTTTGATGTAGGGTACATATCTCAATAGGTTGAGGAATTTGTTGACATATTCCTCTATAGTGAGTTGTCCCAGTTTGAGTTCATAAAACTCTTTAGCCTTCTCGTCGAAATATCTTTTCGACAAATACTTCTTCCTGAAGTACTTCTCAAACCGTTTCCAAGACAGGTCCTCCTCGCGGACCCCTTTCATGTTCTTAAGATCTTCCCACCAGATGGAAACTTTTCCATTCAGGTTGAAAGTGGCCCCTCGGGCCTTCAAATTCTCTGAAAAATCATGGAATCTGAAATATTTCTTCAGTCCAAGTAGCCAGGCCTCGGGTTCCTCTCCTTTCTTTATCTCACCATCGAAGGAGGGAGGTTTGGCATTTCTGAATTCCTCAAATTTATGACCGTTGGAAGTCTTTTGCTTCTTTTGTTTTCTTTGATAATAGGAACTGGTCCTGCTGCTGGAAGAGCCTTCTGTATCGCCAGCTTCCTTCTCTGTGGAATCGTCTGGCACTGGTCCTTTAACTCTGTGGTGGACCTTTCTTGATGTGCTTCTCTCGGTATGGCCACTGATACGACCATGATTCTGCATCTCAAGTTCATGCTGCATTTGTCGCTGTAGGTCGGATAAGCTCTGCAGTAAAACTGCATTAATTTCGGTTTGCTTTTCTTGTTCTTTCATCATCCTTTCATTGTCAGCCTTGCAGCTTTGCAATTCAACCATGAGACTCCTCATAGTCTCGGCTAGGTCTGGAGGGGTTCCTATTGCTCTTCTTTCGTCAGACTCTTCGTCTCTGTTGTGGGAGCCTTCTCCCACCTCTTAGTGAGTCACCATACTCTGCGTCTGTAGATTCCCGCGACTGATCGTCTGCTTGAGTGAAAAGACAAACGCTAGTTATTAGTCAAGAATTAAATACATTTTTATAATTTGCGCATAATTTATAACTCTTTCACATGCATACACAGTCGGGTTCTCATTTTTCAAGTTTTTTAATCCTTGACAAGAGAGTTAAGTTAGGGGGTTACTCCTCGTAGGGGTGCTGTGAATGGAGCTTATGCGCAAATCATTCATGAGCCCAATCAGGCTAAGTGTTGTAACCATGCTCTGATACCAATTTGTCACATACCCACTACAACGTAATAAAATTTTTGTTTTTCCTCAAGGGACAGAATCCCCGAAGTCCTACGGGGGTCTAGTGCAGGCTAGTTCTTCCCTGTTCACCTCTCTGTGATTGTGGGTTAGGACCACAGGCCAAACAAACCAGGTGCCTTTTCGTGTTTCGCAACTCAGCGATACAATTGAGTCCAATCTTGAAGGTAGAATGGCAAGGGGGCTTCAGAATGAAACCCTGGCCGTAGATCTAGGCGCGTAGATTTTGGGCATCTAGATCTACTCGTCGTTTAACGACAAAGCACTAGCTCCCTTTCTTTAGTCCCTAGTTCGATAGGACCACATACGCGCCTAAATGCAGGCGCCTTTCACAACTCGCGACCTCGTGAGTTGTGAGTCGAAGACCCTTGAATTTTCTTCACAAATCACCGATACCTGAGATCACGAAATGGGTATAGCTTCCTTCTATCAGCGTCCTCTGCGCATGACCATCGGCTAGGCTAAAATCTAGCTCCTCTCGCCATTCGCCGCTTCGTGAGTTGAAAAGTTGAACTCTTGTTCCTCCCTTATGCGATCCTCCAAGACTTGAAAGTCAGCGAAGGTTGACCTTCCCTTCATACTGCTCGCAACTCGCCCCTTCGTGAGTTGTAGTGTCAAATCTTGGCACCTTCCCTTCACGAACCTTCGAGAAGCGATATTTATTTTTCCCTCTCGCGTTCCTGCTACTTGCGAATTCGTAAGTCCAAGGGTTGAGCTCCCATGCCCTTCTCCCGCGAATCCCTGAGACACAAGAAGTCAACGGATCATTGAATCCCTTCTCTAGGCGATGCGTGTCCACCCGTCAATCACGCGTGCCCCACCTTAGCAATTTGTCATGTGTTCTCTCGTGCTTGGCTCTCGGCACTTCGCTACTCGCGACTTGGAGCACCCAACCTTTGGGCTCTTACCTTGCGAACCTCCGAGTTCGCGAGATCCTTGGATCCCTACCACTTGTCCTCCTCAGATGGATGGTCCTGATCCTCTCGTGGCTTCGCCACTCGCGACTTGGAACATCCAACCTTTGGGCTCTTACCTTGTGAACCTCTGAGTTTGCAAGATCCCTAGATCCCTTCCACTTGTCCTCCTCGGATGGACGGCTCAGATTCTTTTGCCCCTATTCAGGAGGGCTTAACCCTCATCTATCTTCCTATAGATCTAACGACTATCGGGTTTTCTAGCTAAGATCTGACGGTTCAGATCAGTCTCGATGTCATGCCCTTTCCCACTATTCCTTGGACGTGGAAAAACCAACGGTCCAGATGTTCTCATGGACCCTGGGGGTCTACGATTCCAATCTCCTCGCTATTCACGAATATAGAGGAAAAAAAAGGGTTAAGGCAATTAACGCCCTCGTTTATTCCTTCAATTTTAACGGTCATGAATGACCGTAGATCTCCCAACAGGATCTCATCCGTTTATCAATACTTATCCCTACGCTGCTACTTCGGGATTTTATGAGGGTCATTCCTCTTCGAACAGGGTTTTTAAGACTTGCACATTCAAGTCCTTTTTCCAGGTTCTTGGTAAACATTTTCAAGGAGGGAACCTCTGTGAAGAGGTCTATTCCGGGGCATTCCTGGAGACAGATAAGGGGAAACAAATTCCCAAGAATAGACTGGAAGTCTGACTTGGTTCAACTTATGCATAATTAGATTCATTTATCAACATAAGCCATGCATGGTTTTTCTGTTATAAGCATATAAAACTACTAGTACTGATCAAAATACCACACAAACCTTCTTATAATGAAAACATTCACAGTTTCACAGCTTATGAGCATAATTATCAGAATACGTATAATTCTAGATGCTAGAGGCAAAACACTTATCATAAATAACACCTGGGTTAAGAACCTGCTGAGAGGGGTGCCCGTTTCCACCCAACCATAGGCTTAGCGACTCCCAGCGGATTTACCACTAGCCACCCCCGAGTTGAGACCACGATGCTATGAGACTGCGTCTCCGTTTGCCAGTGACTAGGAGCGACGGTTGCAATCCTTCCTCTCTGCTATCACTCACTCTGCGTAATGCCAGAGTTCTCCCCTCGCGTCTACCCCTAATCGCTTCTACCCCACGCCTTACCCTCTTGCGAGGTTGTGTGTGGCACGATTACCCTCGCGCTGGTCAGGCCTAATGGCTCTATGGATGGGCGGTTCACCTCCCATCCCTCATTAAACCATCTACCTACAATCCTGCGAGACATTTAATTCATGGCCAGTGAGCCGCTTTTGGTTCTCCGGGCCGGTGGAGTCCAAATAGGGTATTAATTCTCGGTGGAAGTTAATGCCACCTTTCCAGGTGCCTTCCACTGCCATCGTGGTCTCTTTTTCTGCACATCCCCTCTCAGCAGTCCTGCAATAAAATTCATAATTTTATTCACATTCATTGACCTTTTCTTCAAGGTCCAATTACATCACATATCCACATTTATGAGTTTTCCATAGTTCTTGGCCAGTCCAGTTATTATTTACAAACTGGGGGAAACAGGGTGTTACATATGAGGGGAGCTCTAGGGGCACCATGAGTGCCTATTTTTGTATTTGTATATGCTTGTGAGCCCATTTTGTACAGGGTAGTTGATACCCATTTGGATAGGGTAGGGTGTACCCATTTTGTACCTATAGGGGTGAGGGGACTCACTGGCCTACGAGTTGACTCATTGGCCTACGAGTTGACTCACTGGCCTACGAGTTATGTATATTGTATATTTGTAAACATTGATGACATTTTGGAGGATATATATATATATATATATATATGGATACATATCATTGGATCTTTTTATGTCTACATGTGTTTATGTTTTCTATGGTTGATGATCTCTAATCTATATGATGTGACCGATGTATGATGCTTTATGTATATATGATGATGTTTTGATGTGATAAATGCCAATTTAACACTAGGTTATCCATATTGTCTGCTATTTGATTAAATTGTCTTGGAATATATGTAAATGTGATTGAATCAAAGTTGTGAGATAAGAACCTAACTTGCAAGTATTTGCAAAAGAGGTAAGGATCGCAAACATGGTATACATTGTTGAGCTACAGGAAAACAAGTTGGGAATATAATAAAACTCTAAGGTCATGAATGTGTTGGTGACTAGCCTCGTCGAGGAGACCAATGAGGCTGATGTATTCTTCTTGCTTATTGGTGGCTGAGCCCAAACATATGCCACTGGAGTGGAGCAGTTCATGTGAAGGGGTATAGAGGGCCCAAGCAGCCAAAGAGAGATTCTATGTCCAACGACTAGCACCGTTAGTGTAACCGATGTGGTAGGTCGATGGAGGATGCATCTGTCAATAACAAGGATGGTAGATCAGACATGAGGAGTGGTGGCAAAAAAAGAAGACTAAAAACTATAAAAATGTCTACAATGAAAAAGCCTAAGGTAGAATGGCTACGCTCAGGCATAAAACTTCTTTAAGTACAACCCATTGATGGGTTCTTTGATAGGATATCCTTATGAAGAGGCTAGGATGTATGCACCATTAGTGAGGAAATGTTGGACAATGTAGGGTCCATGCCATAATGATTCGACTTTCCCATGACTAAGAGTATCATGGGAGATATTGTAGGCTAGGACGAGATCTCCTTTGTTAAATGAACGAAGGTTGAGATGGTGGTCAAAGGTGGCTTTGAACTATTTTTTAGCTACCTTGTTGTTCTGTAATGAAGATGGACGATCTTCATCCAGCGACTCTAAGGTCAACAAGAGCTACTCCATTGGAGAAGTGTCAGGTAATATCTTGATGGCAGTGTGTAACATGGGAATTTTGCACTTGATAGGCAGGGTGGCTTCGATCCCATGGAGGAGGTGGAACGGTGTAAAAACAGTGGTAGTTTTGATAGTCATGCAATAAGCCCATAATGTTGAAAACAACATATGATGCGAGTTAGTATTATGTTTGTTGACAGTACGTTGTAGCATGGTTTTGAGGACGTTTTTGACATCCTTGTCCTGTCCGTTGGACTAAGGGTAGTAAGGGGAGGAAAACTCATGGGAGAATCCTAGCTTTGAGGAGAGTTATGTGAAGATCTCATTCTTAAAGTGTTTACCATGATCGGATACTAAATGTAGTGGGACTCTGAATCGAGTAATGACATGGTTGAAGAAAACTTGTGTTGATGTGTCAGTGGTATTGTTGAAAGTGGGCATGGCTTCGGCCCATTTGGTAAAGTAATCCACTGCCACAATGATGTACTTGTGTCCATTACTAGATGGATGATTGCAAGTCATAAAGTCTATGCTCCATCTGCAGAAGGGGTCGATGGTGATGAATGGATGTAGAAGAGCGGGTGGTGCTCATGCTTTGTTTGCATAGAGCTGGAATTTGTCGTATCGCTTGAAAGTGTGGATGTAGTCATGAAGCAACATGGGCTAGAAGTACCCTACTTGAATGATGTTTTGGGTGGTGGACATACCCAAGAGGTGGCCACCATAAGCGCCACTATGGAAATCATTCAAGACTCTATTAGCTTCATCGATGGTTAGACATTGGCAAAGAATGGTGTCGACCCCACGTCAGTACAAAACATCTCCGATGAGGAGGTATCAAGGGGCCTGATGGCAAATAAATCGATGATCGTCTCAAGAGAGGTGAGACCGAAAATTCTGTGTCCGAAGGTATATGAGAAGGTCTCCATACCAGGGGTCATTAGAGGGTATGAAGAAGAGGTATTCGTCGGGAAAATCCGTATTGATGGGTGAAGCTTTAGCGTCCGAGGGAAAAGTTGTAATGAGTTCGGAGAGAAAGAGTGATTTCCTGATTTTGGGAGTTGAGAACTCTAAGTCATATTCCTGAAGGATGATGATCCATCGGGAAAATTTTCCATTAATTTGTCGTCGACTAATAAACTACTGCATGGAGTTGGAATCTGCTATGACTTTGGTAGTTCAAAGCAGGATATAATGACGCAGTTTTTGGACTGCGAGGGGGAGTTTCTCATCATGATTTTATTTCAGGGGTGTTCCTGAAATATTTTTATTGATGTAGTAAATGGCATGTTCCTTCCCATCATCCCCTAGTTGGACGAGGACTCCTGCTACTTAGACGACTAAGGTTGACAAGTAGAGCATGTAATTACGATCATAGCCTAGGGGGACTAATCAAAGGGGCATTCAATAGGGATGCTTTCAAATCATCAAAAGTGGTTTGATCATGTTCATCCCATGGAAATGGGATATCATGACACAATAAGAAAAGTAAACCATGTGCACGAGTGGTGTAATCTGGGACAAAGCGATGTAAAAAGTTAGCTTTTCCTTATAGGCTTTGCAGTTGGCATAAATTCCTAGGTGCTGGAATTTTTGTGATATCTTGGACCTTGAAGGGGTCCACCATGATGAAGTCTTGGGAGACAATGAACCCAAGAAGGCATCCAACGGTACTGCAAAATACAAACTTGAGGGGGTTCAAGCGGATGTTGTACTTACGACATCATTGAAAAACAATGCATAAGTCATCTAAATGTTGAATTAGTATTTTGGATCAAGTAGTGAGGTCATCCAAATAAGCAAGGATGATGAGAGAGAGATCATGGAAAACATAATTCATGGCCCATTGAAATGTAGCACCTGCGTTCTTGAGTCCAAAAGGTATGACACGATAATAAAAAGTACCCCATGGGGTAATAAAAGTCGTTTCATACTGATCAGTCGGATTGATTTGGATTTGATTATAGCCGGAAAACCCATCCATGAAGGACAAAGCCTCGTGGTTGGCATAGTCATTAATAATTTGGTCTATGAAAGGGGTTGGAAAGTTGTCTTTGGGACAAGCATGGTTGACATTGCGAAATTTGGTGCAGAAACGAATAGTGCCCTGTTTTTTGTTAACCGGGACGGGGTTGGAAACCCATGAGGTATACACAATGGGGTAAATGAACCCAACAACACGTAACTTGTCAATTTTAGCTTTGATATCCACCACTTTGGATGGGTGAAGTGGGTGTTTCTTTTGACAAACTAGGGCGACATCAGGCCATGTGTCTATGTGATGTTTGACTATAGAAGGATCGAGGTTGGGAATCTCCGTATATGACTAAGAAAAAATATTTTGATATTCCTGAAAGAGAGCTTTGTAAGCTGTGAGTTCCTTAGGGGAGCATGCAACGCCAATGGTGATTTCTTCTATGATTCCTGGTTTGATGGAAATGTTTATTTTGATGGTGGGGGAGATATTGTCCATGTTTCCTTCTTCAAAAGCATCTGGGGAAGGGATAAGGTTGTTGAACCAGTATATATGCCCTAAAGGAATAAAATTCTTGGTTTCGATTTCACATACGGATGCTTGGCTAGGACGGTCAAAGGCCTCTTGTGAGAAAAAAAGCGCTAGGTGATGGAGCGCATTCCATGGGAAATCAGGGGTAGTGTGTTTTGCCAGGATATATTCATCGCAGTGGAAAATGAGAGAATACAGGGGATCAAGGGAGGTGACATGGGCGATTGTCAAATTGTGATTGTCCTCAAGTGGCAAAGCATGATGGCTCACTTGACATAAACCAAATGTCCAGACACTTTGGTACGGGGTAAGATTTCCTTTGGGAAATGAACCGAACAATTGGGAGGATTCAGGGGGATATCCTTAGACAATCGACCTATGAACCATGGGGTGGTGGGAAGAAACTCAAGTTTAGGGGAGGTGATGTTGACATTATCTAGAGAGGGCAGGACAAGTGGTGAGGTGGATGGATGTGGTTGAATAGGGGTTGAATGATGACCTTGGTATGCCAAAATCAAAGGACATCGGTATGTGAAGTGGGCAAGTGAGTCACGGAGAGCGCAAGGGAATCTCATTCGTTTAGGGACTAAGGTAGAGACATAATGAATGTCAGTGACATGAGTACCAGGATGTGGTGGTGGAGAGGGCTCTTACTGAAAGGTTTGGTGTACTGTCTCTAACGTCTAGCAAAACTGAGGTAGAGCTAGGCAATGATGAGTGTAGTGGCCATATTCTGAACAGATGGCACAAGCAAATTTGGTTTGTCACCCTTTACTACCTATAGTGGAGGACGTAGTAGTAATACTATATGTGCTTGGTGAAATTGTGAGTGATGTGGTTTCTCAAGGGAGTTTGATCAAATTGTGTAACTCGAGATGAGTAGGACATCTATTAGTGGGGTGTCCTTCTCTTTATCATAGTGCGCAAGGAGGATGAAATCGGGGAGGAAGTGGAGTTGTGTGTTCTTTCTTATTTCATCTTTCCCCCTAGCAGTGGTAGTGGTGCTAGCAGTTGGGGGTGAGGGTGGTGTGGGCAGATCCTGTACTAGAATCTCCATCGGGATTCCCTCTAGATGAGGAGGGAGAGATGGTTGAGGAACCTTTGTGGGTGGGTGTAGATACCATATAGGGATGGAAAGAACCATGTTGGGAATGGTAAACATTGTGGATACCTGAAATGATTGAACTCCAGGTGGGAGGTAGAAGAAGGGAATTTGAGTCATGGCTTGAGGGATTCTCTCCCAAACCGGGATTTTCCGCGAGAGGGGGGGGGGTGCGAATCATGGATAAGTGGTGCAGTAGGGTTCTCAAGGAATTCTTGAGGTAATATTTCTTCCACTGGTGGAACTTTGAGGTGTGGAGAGGCCTCAGTGGAAGGGATGGTGTCTCCGATGTCGGTTCCATTAGAATATACGACACACACTTGTGTTGAAGGGTGTATGAGAGGTGTTGCTCCATGGTATGCCCCTAGCAAGGATGTGTCCTTGAAATTCTCGAGGACCATGTCAATGAGAGAATAATCATCTGAGATAGTGGGGATAAGAGGAAATACGTTATCGATGTTGGTAGAGTGGTTAGGCTCATAATGCGTAATTTGGTCGATGATGACGATTTTACCATTGTGGGGGAACATCATCATTTGAAACATAGAAGAGGCTACTTCCTTCATAGCGTACATGTAGCTACATCGAAACATTATATTGTAATCGATCAGGGCGTCGATAACCTCAATGTCGATAATGATGGTTTTTCCCCCGAGTTAGACAGGGAAATTTTGGAAGAGCTCTTCAAGGGAGGATGGTCGACCATCATAGGCTCTCAAGGTGATGGTGGGTGGCACTAGCTTAAGGGAGCCAAGTTTCTCACATATAGTTTTGGACATGATGCATGTGGATGCACCTTCATCGATGATACATTGATGAACCATGATGTTCCAAATCTTTACTGGTATATGGAAAGCTACCAGAGCTGGGAGGCGTGGTTCTCCACTATCTAGATTAAATTTGATCAATCTAGTATCAGCTAGGTCGACTTCCCCCAAGGTGGAAAGTAAGGATTTCCATTGATTTGGACAGGTTTGGAGGACCTCCAATACAGACATGGCTACAGGACTATGCCAATTCATCGATCAGATTGTAATTGTGTGCTTCCCTAGCCTGAGGGTTATTAACACTCCATCGTAATGGGATGTGAGGGATACGAATGGTAGGTTCAGTATTAGGGCGTGGAATCATCAAGGGTTTTTTGGCTGTAGCTAGAGTCGTTTATGAGGTGATTGGAGTAGATTCAGGGGGTGCGGTGTATTCACTACCGCGTGTTTTTAGAAAAAAATGTTCTTCGCTAGTGAGGAGGATATTGCAATCCACCGAATTTGTAGGGTGGATGGGCCCTGGGTTTTGATACTGCCCCGTTTGTGGTAGGGAAAGGTGTACCTCCTGTTGGGTATTCATCACACCTTGGTGTGGAATAGGTTTTTGCAATATAGTCGGGGGTGGTTGTTGCAAGTATTGTTGTGGGGCCAATTGAAGGGCAGGCGATGCTGGAGGACATGGTGCATTCATGGATTCTTTCATCCATTTGAAGTCAACAATATGGGGGAAATGGTGAGTATAATGTCCATACTCACTGCAAAGAGCGTAAGGGAAGTTCATCCTGAGATTGTTGTTGTTGCTATTCCCTTGGTGTTTTTTGTTAGTGTCCCCTTGGGGGTTCCATTTAACTTGATTCTGGTTTCCCCCAGCAAGTTGGTTTTGTTGGGGGTAATTTCCACATGGTCCTAAGTTATTATTGTTTCAATTTTTTCCTTTCTTCCTTGCATTATTCGACTGATGGGCCAGATTTTTCATATTCAACTGTTCAAAAGTATGAAGCTATTGAATGGTAGAGGGTTGGAAAAAGTTAACATTGGCATGTGGTTGTCCATGTGGAGGAGCCACAAGCTGTGGGGGACCAAGAAATGGAAAGTACGATTTTTTTTGTGGCAATGATCCATAGAGCACATAGGAAGGTGAAGCACTTTCACTAGTGCCCAAGTTATATGTTGAGGTAGAAGGGGAACCTAAACTTCGTTGAGAGGCCAGGCGCATCATGGGTGCTGATGAGGGTGTGGGAGCAACATGATATGGATGTTGGTAAGGGGGAAAATGATAATAAGATGGACCTTCATATGGTTTCAGATATTGAAGTGCATCATATACAGGTGGTGGTCAGTTGTAAGGGTTGTGGTGTTTCATGGTACCAATCAACCCATCCGCCGCGTGAGACATTCTAGGTTTATCTTGGCCAAATGGTACAGGTTTGGGTGCATCAGGTAACATTGTGTATAAGTAAGCTGACTGAGCATAGATGAGATCGAACTGTTGGACCCTGTTGATGGATTCCTCTTAAGATTGAGGAAACGTGGATGTGACATCTTTGGAAAGTATAGAGACGAGTGATTTTAGAAACCAATCGAGACATTTTTCTTTCCTAGTTTCTGCTTTACATAAAGTATGTCGTCGACGCCATTCATGGATGTGGTTGGTAATATGCATAGCATATTTTTTTTTCACTCAGAGAGAAGTTCTAAACCAATTTCATGACGAGCTGGTGGTTGAAAAAATGCCAAAAAGGCTTTGGCCACGGATTCAAAAGTCACATGGGACCCTGATTTTTCGTCCACATACCATTTTGTTGATGGACCGGTGAGTGTTATTGAAATAACTTTAAGCAGATGGAGTCATCCGTGATGTTGTTTGAAGAGCACCATAAGTGAAAGTTCATAACATGGTTGGCAGGATATTCCCCTAGTTTTCCTTCGAATTTTGGAATATCTGAAGGTAGTTTGGTAGGAATATTGGGCCATGTCGGGTCATGTAAAATGGGATCATTCATGAGTTTAGTCAAATCAGGAATGTTGAGATATTCTGAGTATGGCATAAAGGTATCGGGTGGAGGATTAGTTCTAACCCTTATGCGATTAGGTAGTGGACCTTATCCTTGAGAGGGATTTGGTGGGGTTGTACTTCTTCCTTGAGAAGAAGTTTGCATGCCACCTCCTTGTGAAGGAGAGATAGTAGATGGATATCTTTGGGAATTGAACCCAAGTAAAGTGGAACCAAGAAAATATGATCCCAAGATAGTGTCACTCCCGGGGGTGTGATATGGTTAAGCCGGTGAGTCGGCAAGACTAGGAACTCCTCCTAGAATAGGAGGGAGATTTTGCAAGCATCTGGAACGACGGGGATTTTGTGGGTCCCCTATGATGTCCGACTAGCAAAGTGAATGTGTGAAATTGGTGATGAGAGAAATAAATGAACAAGATATTTTTATAATTTGGATGTTCACAAGACAACATAAATCACAATTGCAAGTAATCAAATGAGCATCATACACAAATCAACTGTAAATAAGCATACATGTGGGTAGGTGTATTTTTTCAAATCATCCTTCCTCTCAAATAGCATTGGGCCTTCCAAGAGAACTCAACAGTGGGTTATGAAGCCACCGAAAGAGAAACTAGTGAAGGATGGAATAATCAATTATAATGAGGGGTAGAGGGTGCATATCCTGAAAGAACTAGAGATGTTTCCCAATAGCCACACACAATCTGATCAAGGTGCAATTGCAACACACAATTGCCACCTGGGTAGATGTCCTAAATTTGGTCACTAAGTACCTCGGTCAAAGTGTGACATTTAGATTTGGTCATTGTGTGTGTGCTTCCATTGGTGATTTTGTGCATGTTAATTTTTTCCCAATTGTATAGTTTTTTCCTTTTGAAATTCCTTTTAGTGAAGCAGGTGAACTAATCGTTGGTGGCATTGTTGTATTTCTGTAACCATTTGCGTGCAATGTTGCATATGAAATTTTAGTGAGAACACCTAGGATTTGTTTTTCCTAAGGTTTTTCCTTGTTTATTAGTCATTATTCGTCATTATCCAGTCTCCTACATTTTAGGAGAGACTATTTCATCTGGAGAACATTCTCTTCAGTTGACACTTCAGTTTGACTAGTTGAGTTGAGTCTAGATGTTGCATTGGTTTTGTCACCATGCAACATTAGGGTAATCACCATGCTAATGCACATTAGCCTTGGTTTCATCACCAGACTAGTGCATTACCCTTGATTCCTTGATATACTCCTAACCTGTTAGGGACCTAACTCCTCACATAGGTAGAATAATATATCCAGATGTAATAAAGGTCAATAGTAATAAGGCCTAGAAATAAGGAAGAATAAGTCGAATATAAGAATAAATAATAGAAGCTTACACTTCCAGAAGGATCTTCCTCTAGATGGTTCTTTTGATAGACATATTTAGTATAAATAGGAGTCAAGGAGATGTGAACTGTTGTCTTGGATATTATTGTAATATATCTCTGCTCGACTGGAGGTTTCCCCCTCGAAGAGGCAAGTGAACATTCCTCTCAGTAATCGAAGTTCTCTTTCTAGTGTTATTATGTTATCATTTCAGTATTATTGTGGTGTTGTTATGGTTATATTGTTGTTCATATACCATTTCTATCATTTTATTTCTATTCTACATACTTTTTATATCTGGAACATTACAAGTGGTATCGGAGCACTTTCCTCGACAGAAAATTGTGGGTAAATATTTTTTAGGGTAGAGACATATTCCAACATCTTTAAGCTACAGATATCTGTCATTACACACATAAACCCATGGTTTAGGGATTCATACATGCAAGAAATACAAGTGGTACTTAAGAACACATATGTTGGCCACCCTTGTAACCCTTGTTGGTACCCCTTCGAGTGGTAGTGCATCAAACAACACTTGTATACGGATCGACCTAGAGTTCTTAAATCCCTCTTTAGATAAACCGATTGGCCACCTGATTTCTATAGTGTCACCAAGAACAACACTCAGGAATATACTCTCTAGTACCTAAGTATTAAGGTAGTACGACTAAGGGAACAGTCTAGCCTCCTTAGTTGGTGCCCTAAAATATTGGGCCAAGTACTACTATTGGACCTCGCACGTATATCAGAGAGCTATAGCACATGGAAAACCCTTGTCTGCAGAACCCTTGAATACCTAACCCTTGGGGACATAAACAAAAAATAAAACAGACAAGATATATTATCGTGCAATTGTGTTCGAGTTTCCAAATCACTACACATTTCTTCTTGGTTAATCATTTGGGAATTTCATCACTGCAATATTCTTCAGACCAAAGTATAACTCCACGGGTGTAAAACACACACACACACACACACATATATATATATATATATATATATTTAAGCAAAAAAATTTACCCCACCCACCCCTCTTCGGTTCCCTCGTCATCATGTCCCATACCCATAGACAAGACTTGGAAGCTCACTTCAATACCTTGCAATATAATTTCACAAAGACCCAACAAGAAGTGAGACAACTTAGTGCCAATATTTCCACCATCAATAAAACCTTGCATTCCTCCATCGCCACCTCAATCAAGGAACTCAAAGAAGACCTAAAACAAGACATGACTACCTAGCTTGAATCTATCACTTTGATGATCTGCACCAAGCTGCATATCCCTGCAGATCCCCCTTTATCTGACCCACCTTTGCATACCGAAGCTGAAACTTCCTCTCATTCCCATAATTTTCAGCCCCATCACTTTCAGTATGATCTACGCCTTCTGCGGGTGGACGTGACCAAATTTTATGGCTTGGATCCCACTGGTTGGGTAACTCAAATGGAACATTATTTCTCTTTGTACGGAATTACAGATGACTTGGCCAAACTTCAGTATGGTGTTCTCCATCTAGATCAAGAACGTTGGAAATGGTGGCAATGGAGAAAAACTGCCCATCAAGGGTATGTTGCTTGGACACACTTTGTGGCAGAGATTTATGAATGCTTTGAAACTGACACCAACCATTTAGGATGTTTGACAAATTTGAAACAATTTGACACAGTGGAAGACTTTATAGCTACTTTTGAGAGAATAGATTTTTGTACAGAGGGAATGTCTGATGATTTTTTCCAAGAATGTTTTATCAGTGGCCTCAAGGATAGGATTTATGCCCATGTCCTCATGGCTCGGCATCAGAGTTGGGTGGAGGCTACTAAATGAGATAAGGAAGCACAACAGGTTGTCTCTTCTCAAAACCAGAAACCGTCCTTTATTCCTTGTACTAAACCAGTAAATACCACTCCTCCTTCTACTCCACTAAAGATCCAAAAATTGACCAGGGCCAAAATGGTTGAACGACAACTCAAAGGCCTTTCTTATAATTGTGATGAAAAATATTTTCCAGGACAGAAGTGTAAGGAACAAAAGATTTTTATGGCCATCTCGTAGGATGTTTCGGAAGAGGATGTTGAACCTCCCATTGTGTCTGATTCACCTGAACCCACCGACATTACCCCTCCCAAAGTAGAACCGGTCATTTCCCTAAATGCTATCACGGGCTTCTCTGCTCCCCAAACCCTCAAACTAATTGGCTACATCAAGCATAGGAAGGTCATCATTCTTGTTGATATTGGTAGCACCCATAATTTTATTCATCGTTGCATTTCCCAATAAACTAATTTCTATATCCATGTAGTCAATAATTTCCAAATCATGATTGTCAATGGTGGGTCCATAAAATGTGGAGGGCGTTGTGAAAATTTTCATCTCTAAATTGGTGACTACCACCTGAAATCTCATATGTTTACTATCGACATGGGCGGTTGTGACACTGTGTTGGGTGTAGACTGGCTAAGGAATTTGGGTCCCATTCTCATGGATTTTAAGGAATTAACCATGCAATTTGACTAGGAGGGATAACAATATAAGTTCCAAGGAATCACCATCAATTCCCCTCAGATCATTAGTTCCCTTCACATGAATAATATTTTCAAAAAAATTCATTCGGGCGTTATTTCCCAACTCCATGCCATACAAGGAATTGAGACACCCTCTATGCCGTAGGACCTCCAATCCATCCTCTCTAAACATCAAGTGGTTTTTTCCACTCCCTAGGGAGTCCCTCCCCATGGTGTTCATTTTCATTCCATTCCCCTTGTCCCAGGAATCCTTCCTCCCAATATCCGTCCCTATCGTCACCCATTTTCCCAAAAAAATGAAATTAAGAAAATGGTTCAAGAACTACTTAACGCAAGTGTTATCTACCCTAGTACGAGCCCCTACTATTCTTATTTGGTCATGGTCATGAAGAAATAAGGCTCTTGGCGCATGTGTCCTGATTTTCGCGCCCTCAAAAAATTCACCATTAAAGACAAATTTCTCATTCCTATCATTGATTACCTCTTGGATGAATTGAGTAGTGCCTAGTTCTTTACTAAACTTGATCTTTGTTTTGGCTACCACCAGATCTGTATGAAAGAGGAATACATTCGTAAGATGAACTTTAGAACTCATGAGGGCCACTATGAGTTTTTTCTCATGCCCTTTGGTTTGTGTAATGCTCCCTCCACTTTCCAAAGCCTCATGAATCATGTCTTCCATCCTTTTATCCATCATTTTGTCTTAGTTTTCTTTGATGATATCCTCATCTATAGAAAAACCTGGACATACCATCTTGCTCATGTGGATCAAGTTCTCCATCTACTCTATTAGCACCAAATTTTCCTGAAACAATATAAATGTGATTTTGGCACCTTAGAAGTCAAGTACTTGGGTCATATTGTTGGAAAGAATGACGTTAGGGTGGACCCTAAAAATATTGAAGCTATGAAAGAATGGCCTCACCAAAAGACTCTCAAAACCTTGTGTGGATTTTTGGGCTTGACAGGTTATTATCGCAAGTTTGTTAATAATTATGGAAAGATTGCGGCCCCTCCCACTACACTCCTTAAAATTAATTCTTTCACTTGGACTCCAGTAGTTGCTCAGGATTTTCAAACCTTGAAGATAGCCATGTGCACCACTCCATTCCTGGTACTTCCTGATTTCACAAATACCTTTGTCCTAGAATGTGATGCTTCAGGGAAAAGAATTGGTGTTGTCCTTATGAAAGAGGGTGGGCCTTTGGCCTTTACCAGTAGACAGTTGTATGAACGAAATCTGGGAAAATCAATATATGAAAATGAAATGTTGGCCATTCTACATGTTATTGATCTTTGGTGCCCTTATCTATTGGGGAAACACTTCCAAATTAAGACAGATCATCAAATCCTCAAGTATTTTCTGGAACAACGCATCTCCTCCCCAGAGTAACAAAAATGGGTGACGAAGCTCTTTGGATATGATTGTGAGATTATTTACAAGAAAGGAAAAGACAATGTGGTTGCAGATGCACTTTCCCAAAAATGTGAAGATGAAGGGTCCCTTTTTTCTCTCTCCTTCATTGTACCAGATTGGCTCCAAGTCGTTCACCATGCATGGCTACACAATCCCAAAAGTTCGCATCTGATACAACAATTGCAGTCCAATTCTCCAGTTTACCTAGGGTACTCTTGGATCCATGATGAGCTTCGTTACAAAGGCAGTTTTTATTTAAGTAAATAGTCAAAACTTAAATCCATGGTACTTTCTGAGCTTCATGCTACACCCACAACTGGGCACTCAGGGTTTACCAAAACCTATGACAGGGTCAAACGTTCTTTTTTCTAGGATGGTATGAAACAAGATGTTCGTAATTTTGTGGTTGAATGTGATGTGTGCCAACACAACAAGGGTGAAATAGTCAAATCTCCTGGCACACTACAACCACTTCCGATTCCACCTGCTATTTGGTGAGATATCTCTATGGATTTTATTGTAGGCTTACCTAAATCAGGAAATAAATCAGTCATCATGGTGGCCATTGATCACCTTTCCAAGTATGCTCATTTATGTGCTCTTCAACACCCATTTACAACATCCACTGTGGCTCAAATTTTCATGGATCAAGTCTTCGAGCTTCATGGCATGCCACATTCTATTGTTTTTGATAGCGACCCAACTTTCACCAACAATTTTTCACAAGAATTGTTCAAGCTAAAAGGCACCCAATTGCATCTCAACACAACTTATCATCCCTAGACTGATGGTCAAACTGAATTTGTCAATAAGTGTTTGGAAACATATTTGAGGTGTTTTGCATCAGAAAAGAAAAATCAATGGGCTCAATGGTAACCACTAGCTGAATGGTGGTACAACACTTCATACCATACAACTACCTGCATGACTCCTTTTGAAGAAGTATATGGACAAAATCCACCTTCAGTTCTCTCATATTTACCGGGTGTCTTGAAGGTCCAGGCGGTTGAAAAAACACTTACAGTTCGAGAGGCTATTCTCCGTACCCTCAAACAGAATTTCGTCATGGCCCTAAATTGCATGAAGAAAGAAGAAGATCAAGGCCGCTCTAAATGTCAATTTGTAGAAGGGGACTAGGTGTTTCTTCAACTGCAACCTTACAAGAAAAATTCCCTCAAGGCTAACCATTGTCAGAAATTGGCACCCAAATTTTATGGTCCTTATACTGTTATCAAGCGTGTGGGACAGGTGGACTATCAGTTAGCTTTGCGTAGACATTCTAAGCTACATCTTGTTTTTCATGTTTCCTGCTTAAAGAAGGTGATTGGAACTAAGTGCCAAACTCAAACCAACATTCCCGAGTTGGACGAAGAAGGATCCATTTGGCTATAGCCAGAAGCAATTTTGGACCAGTGTGATCATTGCATGTATCAACGAACCATCAAGGAAGTGTTATTCCAGTGGAAAGATACAACCCCAACATATGACACTTGGGAACCAACTACCATTCTGCAACAATTTCCACATCTCAAGCCTTGAGGACAAGGTTGTTTTTAAGGGGGAGGACATGTTAGGGACCTAACCCCTCACATAGGTAGAATAATATATTCTGATTTAATAAAGGTCAATATTAATAAGGCCTAGAAATAAGGAAGAATAAGTCGAATGTAAGAAGACCTAATAGAAGCTTCCGCTTCTAGAAGAATATTCCTCTAGATGGTTCTTTTGATAGACATATTTAATATAAATCAGATTCAAAGGTATGAGAATTGTTGTCTTGGATATTATTGTAATAGAGCTCTGCTCGACTAGAGGTTTACCCCTCGAAGAGGCAAGTGAACATTGCTCTCAGTAATCAAAGTGCTCTTTCTAGTGTTATTCTGTTATCATTTCAATATTATTGTGGTGTTGTTCTGGTTATATTGTTGTTAATCTTCCATTTCTAGCATTTTATTTCTATTTTGCATAATTTTTATATCTATAACATTACATCACCACACTTTGTTTCATTCAGTTAACTGAAGACTGATTGACTAGTTAACTCAGCTAGGTGGCAGTTCACTCCCGTAATTGCCTAAGAAACTATACTAGGTGGAAGTCCACTACCGTAACAGTTGGTGTGTGTCCAGATGAATCTAGACCACCACTATGGTGCATTGGTTCTCCTCCAGTGCACATTGATTAAGTTATATAGATTATATCATGTGTAAATCATTCATTATTCATAATGATTAATGAGAATTATTCCATTCTTTCTCTCGTGCTTCTTCTTTCTCAATTTCCTTTTGCAAATGTGTGGTATTTTCTAGCTAGATATATTTTGTAAAGGTTCAACACATTTATAATACAGATGCATACATTAAAAATAAATCATTGGCGTGTCAATATGTTACAGTATAAATTATATACTTTATAATAAAAACACATGCGCCAAATAAATCACATTGGTGTTGTTGAACATTACACAACGATGTGCCTAACTATTGTCGAGTACACCACGGTAGGTAAATAAATAAAAAATTACCAAACCAATTTTCTTTGTTACAATGCATATTGTGCTTCCAAACTCTCAAGAAAGCATTGATGCTTACCTTTCTTCCTAAGACACCCATTTTCCAGTTCTCTACACCGACTTAGATAGATCCATTGGTGGATTCCACACATTTCCAAATTTTGGAAATTACTATGAATTTTCATTTCCTCTCAATGGTGCAACCGTGCCTCCTCAAGATAGAAGATGGAAGGTAAATTATTTATTACATTCCTATTTTCATTTTCATCCATTCAAAATTAGAATTTATCTTGAAATTTGGCATTTTTTTCGATTTCGTGAGGTGCGTCTTAACACTTCGGCTCGCCCTGACATGGTGCATATTGTGTAAAATTCACAATGAGAACCAATGTCAATGTGTCTCGTATATATGTATGCAATGATGCCATTTAAGCAAGATAAATGCAATAAATTATTAAAAAACAAAGTGGTGCATCCTTCTAAATGCCTTGAAACCGAAGCACAATTGTCTTCCACCACCACCAGTACATTTCACTTCATTAACTGCACCGCTAGCTCAACAATATATTAAATTTGTTGTAGTGGTGCACTCAGTTTAACCAAACACACTAAGGCATGCAAGAAACATAAAGTGTTGGCAAGTCAATGTTCAAATGCACCAACACATATTTATAATAAAAAATGTGTGCACCGAATAAATCACATCGGTATCATTGAACATTATGCATCGATGTGCCTAAATTTCATCGGATGCACCGCAGCATGGTAAATAAAAAAATTACCAAACTGTTTTTCATTGTTACAGTCCATCTCATGCTTCCAAATTCTCAAGAAAACAACGATGCTCACCTTTATTCCTAAGACATCCTATTTCTGGTGCTCTACACTGACT
Source organism: Picea sitchensis (assembly GCA_010110895.2). Lineage (NCBI taxonomy): Eukaryota > Viridiplantae > Streptophyta > Pinopsida > Pinales > Pinaceae > Picea > Picea sitchensis. The sequence goes on along the minus strand of SNQJ01S0002535.1, from coordinate 351,970 downwards.
TGGAAAGCTCCATTTGTGGGTTACATACATTTCCAAATTTTGGAAATTACCATGAATTTTCATTTCCTATCAATGGTGAAACCATGCTTCCTCTAGACAAAAGAGACCAGATAAATTATTTATTACCTTCCTATTTGCATTTGCATCCAATCAAAATTAGAATTTAGCTTGAAATTTGACATTTTTTTCAATTTTGTGTGGTGTTCCTGAATGCTTTGACTCGCCATGAATTGGTGCATACTATGTAAAATTCAAAGGGATCAATGTCATCGATGCATCTCATATATATGTATGCATCGATGTTGTTTAATCAAGATCTCAACGACAAATTATAAAAAACAAAGCGGTGCATCCTTCAAAATTCTTCAAAACTGGCATTCAATGTGATTCTACCCCCATCGATACATTTAACTTCATTAACAACACCACTATCTCAATGATATACAAAATTTAACGTAGCGATGCACCCAATTTAACCAACCAAACTGGGGCAATCCTGAAACATAATGCACCGGTGTGTCAATGTTAAAATGCACCACCATACATTATAATAAAAAATACACAAACTGAATACATCGCACCTATTGGCATTATTGATTATGTGTTGTCATTTATGGAAAAATGAGTCCAACATGTACAATAATCAAAAGAAGAGGAATATCACCTTATGGAATGAGAAATTTGTGATCACTGTTGATCACGATAGGATCAACAATGATCCTATGACTCTAAATCTTAGGAGAGGTAGCATGTAGAGAATCCATGTAAAAAAGAAGTAATGAAGCACAGAGAATTACAATCTCAGGAGAGTTAACGATTGAATATTAGAGCATAAAAGATTGCACAAACTATTATTAAAGTCTTAGGAGAAATAACAATGAATAGATCAAAAGAAAGAACGTTAATCGAAGCTAAGAAGAGATGATGCACATGAACTGTTCATTCTTATTTTGGGACAATCCAGGATCATTAGATCAACAACAGTCAACTCTGGTGCTGACTACTATGGAGAAAAGAAGCCCAGAACGGGTGATATTACCCGAAGTCCGAAGTCCCGAAGTGGACATGATTCGTCTGATCTGAGGAATACTTCGAGAAGTATCTCAACCGTTGGATAAAGTTTAGTGGAAAGACAGAGGAAGCCACAAAGGTTCCCGACGTATATGTAAGCGTATGATCTAAGGAACACTTTGGGAAGTATCCCTATCGTTGGATCAAGTTTAGTGAAAAGACAGAGTAAGCCACAAAGTGTCCCAAAGTCGATGCAATCTGTCTTATCTATGGAACACTTTGAGTAATATCCCAACCATCAGATCAAGGAAATTAGAAGGATAGGATAAGAAAGGAAAAAGGCATGAGATCCTGAATACTCGAATTCCTGATAGTTATTGGATTAAGTTAATCTTTTTTGGTTTAAAGAAGAACCATCAAATATGAAGAATACATGATGATCATTAGATCAGGATAGTGGTCAAGTTTGGTGTTGGCCACTTCGATGATAATGGGTTGAGAACATGTAAATTCACCTAAAGGTCGAAGTTTTGAAGTCACGAAGTGAAGACACGTAGCAGACACATCAGGAGATCAACGTCAACAGACCATGTCAGAAAGGACACGTGACACAATGAAATGGAGAAAAGTGTCAACGTGTTATTAGCATTTCAGGTATGTGTAAGTCACAAATCTATGTGACACATGGTAGCCACTCGGTTAGTGCCACGTAAACAAGTGACATCTACAACTACATCACTCCGGGAGTATGTACTTAGGGATTTTATCCATGAGAAAATGCACAGAGTCCTGGAGTTTCGAAATGAATGAGAACCGTTCATCATGCAAGTAAAATCCAACCATTCGATCTATTTTAGTGAAATATACTCTAGAAGATTGAAGGCCTATGTAGGATAAATCACCCGAAGCGTCAAAGGTCGAAGTCAACGTTGATCTAAGATAACTTCAGGAGCATTCTCAACCATCATATCATGAGACAGTCAACTCCGGCGCTGACCAACTTTGGTGGAAATTGGAAACATCAATCACCCAGACCTCCGAACCCTCGAAGTCCCAAAGTCCCAAAGTAAATATTGGTCGCCCATATCAACCTTTGATTAAGTCATATTCATTGATCAAGTATAGTGGAAAGATTGAGTAAGCATAAATCATGAATTAACGCTAACCATTGATCTACTTCGAGATAATTCTCAACCGATGATCAAGCATATTGCAAGGATAGCGTAAGTGGATGTCTTAACCGACAACAAGCAGTCACCACAACTTTATGACTTATTCGATAGGTAATCACTCTGGAGGAATTGATACTCTAGAGTCCAAGATCCATGAATAGCCGAAGTTCTAGAGTGAATGAGAACCATTCATCTCAACTCTTGATTAAGTCGTAATCATCGATTGTGATTGAAGCCTCTAGATAAGTAAGGATTGTTCGTTCATAGAAGATTAAATATGGAACGTTCGATCTACTAGTGAAATCTGTATACACACTTTGGGAAAATATGCTTCGGGATATTTGAGAGGTTGCAAAGGCCTGAAGTCTCGAAGGATGAAGTACCGGAAAACACAGTCCCAACATTGGACATGTGGGGGATAAAAACAAAAGGGGAAGAATTCCAAAGCACAAAATTTTTCTCTTGTGATAGAGGAATAAGGGCAAAAGAAGAGGCAACCCTTAAATTAATAAGCACGTTGTTCTGCACCTATCATCATATGAAAATGTTTTGAAGGAAACGCCTCATATAGATTTCATCTATGTAATTCGACAAATAATTAACACCATAACAATATAGGGAATAAGTGAAACATTGACTATGATATGTTGACGAATTGAGGACATAGCAGAAGCAAGAGAATGATATAATGAGTCGATCCATGTCTCCGATCAACTCATGAAGAAAAAAGAATAAACACACAGTCATGATTAAGAGAGTTAAATCATGAGCATTATGAATAAAGGATAAAAGGAAAAATGATATTATTTAAATTTTAATATTATCATTTAAATGAAAAGGTACAATGGTTCAATATCAAAAGATGTAATGATTCAAATTCACACCAATTGGAAGACTATTAGACAAGAAAGAATGGAGATAAGAGAGTGTAGTTGAATTTGTTGAAGTATATACATTTATATATAATGTATTGAATGAAGGTTTATTCTATCAGGTTGGTGCCTATTTACAAGCGGGGTCTTGTATGGGGATTGGATTCCTCACATCTCATTTGAATCTGATATCAACAAGCTGGGACTTGTTATGAGGGTTGGATTCCTCATTTCTCAGTTGGATCTGAGAACTACAAGTTGGGTCTTGTAATAGATATCTTGGTCTCTCATAGTTGCTTGAAGTTGAAGATATTCAAAGATTGATCTTATGTATTCATTCAAGTTAAATAAATAAATAAAATATTTATTCTTTTATAAATTGGTTGAGAAAATGAAATAAATATATGTTGTTCAGTTAATTTATGAAAAGAGGAAAATTGTCCAAAGTTTTGTGACACTGATTCATGCCCGCCTCTCAGTGTCAAGTGTCTATTTCAACAATTGGTATCAGAGCGAGTACCTTCAACACAATTTAAACACTTGAAGGTAGATTCACAGGAAATGGGTGGACAAATTATTATCTCCATAAATGAATCTCCCTTATTTGATGGAACCAATTATTCATCATGGAGGGAAAATATGAAAAGATATATGAATTCAAGAGGATCTGGAGTTTGTGATTTAGTAATAAGTAATCCCTATAACTTCACTACTTCAAAGATCAAAACCAAAACTGAAAAGGAAGTAAGGAGAAACAATTCATTATCCTTAAAAGAAATCTAGGAGGGATTGTCAGACCAAGTCAAAGAAAAGATGAGACACTACAAATATGCTAAAGAATTATGGCTCCAACTAGAAATTTTTTATCAGAATGAAGCACAAGAAAAGATAAATCCTATCAAAGTAAGAAACAAGACTTAGATAAAGAGGAATCCTATCAGAATAATGAAGAAAACTCAAAAGAATGGAATTCTTATCAAGCTAAGGAACAAGATAAAGAAAAGGAGAATTCTAGTTAGATTGAAGAACGTAATATGGAGACAGAGATTTCTAATCAGAATGAAATGCAGGATTTGATGCAAATCTCAGTCAACAATGAGGAAGACAACCTCATCAAGGAATTGAGGCATACATCAATAGTCACTAAAGAAAAATTGCATAATATTAAGACTAATGTTACAGTTGCAATAGAAGAGATTCGTATGGAACCAAGAAATTATATACATATTAAAGTTCCTATGGAGGTTCTTGACAATCTTGAGTACACAACTATGTACATTCTAGAAGAGTCGAAGAAACTCCAACAAAAGGATATGTTGTTACTTCAACAGCTAGATCAATCTAACCATGAATACCATGAGAAAAATATTCAGTTAGAAAACAAAGAAGAAGAGATCAAAATATTGAAAAACGAAGTTACTAATCTAACTGAAGAGATGGAAGAATTAAAGACACATAAAAGTAAAAGAAAAAAAGTACTAAAAGAAACAAAAGAATTGGTTAACAATCTAAAAACTCAACTTAAGGAAACTAAAGAAAGTGAAGAAGACCTAAAGATCCAGTTAACTAGGAAACAAAATTCTTACCACATGTTGGAATTGGAGAACATCAACTTCAAAAAGATAAATGAAAGTACTATTATAGATCTAATGACTCAAATTGAAGAATCTAAGAAAGTGGAAGAAGCCCTAAATATTCAGTTGACTAAAATGAAAGAATTATGTCAAATGTTGAAGTTGGAAATAGTCAATCTCAAAAATATGAATTAAAGACAAATAAGATTGTCAATTTACAAAATAGCTCAACTATCCTAGATAAGATTTGGAAGGGCCAAAGATCAGCTAATGAAAAAACTGGTCTTGGGTACAATAAGAAAGAAGACAATGGCAAATGGAGCACCATTTACAAACATGAGAAATGATCATCCTTCTCAAAAGGAAAAGGTGCAACTACAAAGAAATTACAAGTCATGAACTTTGTTAAGGAAGGAAGCTATAGAAGTAAAAAGGAAGAAGAAAATCAAATGAAAGATCTGTCAAGCCAAAATAAAATCAAGAATGGAAACACCTTCAATGGCTATTGCATTTCTTGTCATAGATTTGGCAATAAAGCAATGGACTGCAAGAAACTAGAGAAAGGATATATAATAAAATCCAAAAACTCAATTAGATGTTGGAGATGCAATTTTGTTGGGCACACAAAAAAATGTTTTCATACAATGAGATGTTACAACTGTGATAGGTTTGGGCACAAATCCCAAAATTGCAAGAGTTCAAAAATTCAATCCTTAAATAAGTCATTCAAGTCAGTGACAAAACCTAATAAAATTTGGAAGAAGAAAGGAGATGAAAAATCTCCAAAAACACAATTAGAAAGAGAAGATCCAAAAAAAAGAATATCTCATAGAAAGATATGGAGAAGAAAATCTGAAGGAGAAAGCAAGAAAGATGATATTACACCTGAAAATGAAGAAATTAATAATAAGAACATGATGGGTGAAGGTCCTAATAAAGAATGTGAAATTCAATATGAAATACATCAAGCCCAAGAAAATGAAGTGCCTATAGAAGAATATGGGACAATATGAAATTCCGATGATGTCATAATTTGTTAACCAAAGAAAGAAAATACAAAAAGAAGTTTCAATTGGTTTCTACAAAATCAAAGGATTATGCCAAGAGTTTTTAGAATTAACATATGGAAAATCTTGACTATTTATAGATTAGTGGTCAAAAGAAAAATCATTGCTAGGGTTAGTTGTAGAATACAATAAGAGAAAAAATAAAGGTAGCAGAGAATTTCAAGGAGTATCATTAACCAAAGATAAATTGATAACAAAATTGGTATTTAAATCAATTGGTACCATTCCTCAATTGATATTAATGTGAAATATCAAAGAATAATAAGAAGAAGATAAAAAAGATAAGTAAGATTCATACTCTTGTTTTATTTGACAAAGGAAAGTCAGTAAAAACTCAAGAGGGGTATTTTGGTTATTAAATAAGAAAGTAATTAGATTAAGTTTTCAAAGACTTGATCACGACAAATGGGTATCACTACAAGTTGGTATCAAGAAGACTACTTATTTGAACACAATCATAACAATGGACTAAGATAAACATTTAGTAAATTGTCAGGGGAAGATATCTTGTCAGGAAGAGCTACCCTTTCAGAAACAAAGGGGGAGAGTAGTCAGAGGCAGAGAGAGCATATTGACAGGGGGAGTCATTCAGTTATGGTAGGTAGAGCATGATTGTAGGGGGAGTTACCCATGTTCATATTTTGGTCAACAACATGCAAACAGAAAGAGGTTGATCATAAGGGGATCAACCCTTTTCCATTGATGTCAAAGGGGGAGAGTAACTTCAGAGGAGAGAAGCATCATCATAGGGGGAATTTGTGTATGAATTTAGTGTGTTTCCCTCAATGGAAAATGGGGAGATTGTTGGAATTATTGATTATTTGTTTTCATTGATGGAAACATGAGTCCAACATGTACAATAATCAAAAGAAGAGGAAGATCACGTTGTGGTAGAATCATTTCATGATCATTGTTGATCACGATAGGATCAAAAATGATCCTATGAATCTAAATCTTAGGAGAGGTAGCATGCAGACAATCCATGTACAAAATAATTAACGAAGAACAAGGAATTAAGATCTCGGGAGAATTAATGACTAAATATTAGAGCATAAAGAATGCACAAATTGTTATTAAAAGATCAGGAGAAATAATGATGAATAGATTAGAAGAGCGTTAATCGAAGCTCAGAAGTGATGACGCACATGAGTCGTTCATTCTTATTTCGTGACAATATGGGATCATTAGATAAACAACAGTCAACTCTGGGATTGACTACTCTAGAGAAAATAAGCCCAGAACGGGTGAGATTACCCGAAGGCCGAAGTCCCGAAGTGGACATGAGTCATTTGATCTGAGGAACACTTCGGGAAGTATCCTGACCATTCGATCAAGTTTAGTGGAAAGACAAAGTAAGCCACAAAGTGTCCCAAAGTAGACGCAAGCCGTTTGATCTAAGGAAAACTTCAGGAAGTATCTTGATCAGTTGATCAAGTTTAGTGGAAAGATAGAGTAAGACACAAAGTGTCTCAAAGTAGAGGCAATGAATCTGATCTAAGGAACACTTCAGGTAATATCTCGACCGTCGGATCAAGGAAAGTATAACGATAGTATAATCAAGGAAAAAGGCTCGAGATCCCGAATACTCAAATTCCTGATAGTCGTTGGATTGAGTTAATATTTTTTGGGTTAAAGAAGGACCATCAGATATGAATAATACATGATGATCATTGGATCGAGATAGTGGTCAACTTCAACGCTGACCACTTCGGAGAGAATGGGTTGAGAACATGTAAATTCACCCTAAGGTCTAAGTTCCAAAGTCACGAAGTGAAGAAACGTAGCACACACATCAAGAGATCCACGTCAACAAGGACACGTGGCACAATCAAATAGTGACAGGTGTCAAGGTACTATTTGTTAGCGATTATTTTTATCTTAGGCGCAAAAGAACCCAGGTCTGCAGGTTGCTCAGGAAGTGTCCAAGTGCAGCATGGGAGATGCCCTGTTTTTTCGGTAGCAAGGCAAGCGAGCGGGAAAAATAGCATTGGTAGCATCCAAGATCTATTTACAAAGCAGATCGACGATCATCGGGTTTTTGGAGCTACCGAGTTGCCCCAGGTTTAGCGCAAGAGGGAGCACCAATAGTTCAAATCAGATTTGGGTTGTCCGATCCAACCAGGACAGCTGGCAGCCTGTCGGCGTATTGGGTATCGGGAGTCAGGAAGCTCTCCGTCCATTTCACTTGAAAGTGCCGATCAACGAAACTCCAAAGCTCCTTTCGAACTAAGCCCAAGATCTTAGCACCAGGTCATATCAAGCGAGCGGGTGAAGGGGGGACAACCCATTTATAATAGAAAATACTATCTGGGTCGTCCATCTGAAGGACGAGCGACACGCATCCATGTCATGTTGTCATTCGGGAGTTCGAGCAGTAAGCATTCCTCGTCATTTTACATTTCGAAACCCTGAACCCCGATAGCGCCGAAAGCACCGAAACTCGGGCCCACAGTATTACCGGGTTAGTTCAGAGCCGTCAAATCAGTGGGGAACACGTGGTGACCATTAGGCCTTCCCGACATTTCTCCCATCGCGACTTTAAAGGAGAAAAATCCTAATCCTTTCTCATCCGCGAACCCCGAAACGCCAAAAGCACTTTGACAGAGAGGCTAAAGGCACCTAATTAAGATTCAAGAGAGGGGGCGATGTGTTCTCCAGGCACTGATTCAATGTGATCTAAATCCCGATGCCATCTTGAGGATAAACGAATGAGAGATAAGGTGGTTGAAGCCTCTCTTCACTCATTAATTACAGGGTATGGACATCCCGGCTGAAGGTCCACCCGAGATGGTCCTTCGTACTGATTCTTTCCATGGAAGTCGTGCCCAGTCTCCAACTCGCCAGGGAAGCCTGCACACGCCAATTCAACATTTAAGGGCTCAACTACCCCCCTGGCACGAGCCATGAAGAATTAAGGTAGCGTATGACAGTATATTGCAGGCCAGATGTGATTGAGGAGACGCCTCTGCTGGGCGAAATGGGGAAGAGCATATGTAGGCATTTTGGCCATTTTTTGTATCTATCGATGGTAGAGCAGAGCTCCCAATTGTAAAGTTTTAGCACAGACTCTAGTTCTCTGGTTATGCATCTGTATATGAGATTTCTTTCTTTATGATAGACACTCTTTCTTACTTCGTCTAATTTTCGTCTCATGCTAAGATAGTTTGTGAACGAATGATTCGTGCGGATCATTGCAATTATGTCATGATAAAGGATTTATTTATGCATTATTGTATTCTCTGGTTTTCTGTGTTTGAGCGCAAGAAGATCTTGTGTTTGGATGCCTTCTTCTACAGTCTGTTAGAAACCTGATGTTTACTACAGACCTTGGCATCTCTCTGATATAAGTCTTCCCCCTACTCACCCTTACTACACCTCACTGTCTGAAGTTCATGCAAGACCTCACCTGCCCATACATTCTTGGCCCAGTTTCAGAGTTAGAACCACATCGTCCAAGTTTACTTCCATTCGATCACTCCTTTTTATACCCATTACAAACAATTGTGACATAAAATTGATGGGCGTCGGGCTCTGCTCCTGCAAGCAATCCAGGAGTGACTTACGTCGCCAACATTTCTGGCGCCGTTGCTGGGGATGAAGTTGAAGATTTTCCCTAGGCAAAACGACATTGAGCCTCTGATTTTGAAGGTGCATCAGACATCAGAGCCCTCAAAGATTGCTATTGTGCACCTGGCGACTCCACTGTGGCGACTCCATTGTTTCCACATCATTGTTTCAGCTGTGACTACTGTTAGCACACCTGAAAGCTGATCCTAAGGAGCTTTCTTGAGAAGGTTTCAACAGCTGCTTTCTCAGCCTGAGAAGCTTCCTGGGGTAACGACAATGTTAAGATTTGGCCTTTGATGGTGAACAAGGACCAGACACGCTTGAAGCTGTGCATATTTCACCTGGTGAATCCATGATTCGAGGATCGATTGGCGACTCCACTGGTTCGATATGGAGAAAATTCTGGCTCAAAGGTTTACTTTCTATGACTTTTCTTAGATAGTTGGTTTTCCTAATGCACTTCCTGATAGAGACCAATGGGAAGATTTCCTCCCTGAATTTCATGCAACAAGTTGGGAGGAACCAACTCAGCATTTACTGGACTTCCATGAGGCTATCCACCGACACAATATCACACATGAGGATGTCCAGATTAATCTCTTCAGGTATTCATTGAAGGGAGATGCTCTTGAATGGTGTCGATCTCTTCCCGCTGCAAGCATCTGCTCTTTAATAGGTTTTCATACAGCTTTCAATTCATTTTGTAAAGACTACTATCCAGCTGATAGTTTATTTGAAAACTGTTGTGAGGAGTTTTCTTCGCTTCAGGAAGCCTCTACTGGCCCTGAAGACCGGGTCCATGATGAAGCCCTTACTATGGAGGAAAGCATCTGCTGTGAAAATATAGAGGTGTTGGACGATATTAATTGTGTTAGCCCCAGAACGGAAGCATCTGACATCATATCAGATGCATCTGTTCTTTTAGATCTTCATGAAGATCAACACGCCTCTTGTGGAGATTATGAGTTTGCAGAGCAGATGTGGTCCATGGTAGATGGCTCACCTAAGTATCAGGTTGAAGCAGATATTCCTAGCAGCCCTGCTTCTGAGGATGGAGGCCTTCCCGTTTTTAAAGAAGAAATTATTGTGGAAGCGATTTCCTCTTTTTTTCTCCAGGGGGTTTATCACGATATATGTTTACCTGGGATTAAAGAGAAAAAGATTACGTGTGAGCAGCCAAAACCAATAGGTCCCACTATCCCTAAAACGGAAATTTTTTACGGGATCACTGTTCTGGAGGAGGATCATATCAATGAAGGACAACCCCTTTTTGATATATATTATAGTGATGATGAGCAACAATATTATCCTACTTTTGATCACTATAGAGGTACTGAAGATCCAGTCAGCAAACAAAACCACCCCATGGTCCCTATTTATGATGAATACGAATCGGACATGGGGGAGACCGAACCAGAGGAGCAGAATATTTCCTATCTAGAGCTAGTCAGTGAGCAGCCACCGCCCGAGAGCAGTGAGCCTATGTCAGTTTTCCACCATCAACCTGTGCTTATCAAACATATTCATCCACAGGTGAATAGTTGTGTAGCAGAGGAGGGTGTCTGTCACCCATTTTCTGGAATTTTCCACTCATTCTATGACCCTGTTTGCAAGTACATGGAGTGGCATTTCCCCTATGCCTTGGAGCTGCCCTATTTCATCTCAACTCTAGCCTGTAAGGAGGAGTTGAAGAGTGTAACCTCTCTGCTGTCATGGTTACACCATCCGCTGATGATCATCGATAGAAGGAAGGAGCTTCTATCCAGGAAGCTACTTGAATGGCTATGGTGGAAATTTTCTTTCACCTAGCCCATGTAAAGTGTTTTATTAGCTTAGGATAGTACATAAATAAGCTCCTGTAAGCATGAATGTTTAGTTTGTTTTGTTTTTATTTTTCGACCTGTATTTTCAGCAGCGGGATGTTTTGAGACTAACTCCATAGCCCAACAGCAAGGCACTGAAGCTGCGGAATGAGTTCTTAGAGCATCATAGGGACGACTCTATCCCCCATGGAGCCTAATGTTAGCGATTATTTTTGTATTAGGCGCAAAATAACCCAGGTCTGCAAGTTGATCAGGAAGTTCCCAAGCGCAACATGGGAGATTCCCTCTTTTTCCGGTAGCAAGGCAAGCGAGCGGGAAAAATAGCGTTGGCAGCATCCAAGATCTATTTACAAAGAAGATCGACGGTCATCGAGTTTTCAGACCTACCGAGTTGCCTGAGGTTTAGCACAATAGGGAGCACCAATAGTTCAAATTAGATTTGGGTCATCCGATCCAACCGGGACAGCTGGCAGCCTGTCGGCGTATCGGGTATCGGGAGTCAGGAAGCTCTCCATCCATTGCACTTGAAAGTGTCGATCAACGAAACTCCGAAGATCCTTTCGAACTAAGCCCAGGATCTCAACACTAGGTCATATCAAGCGAGCGGGTGATGGGGGGACAACCGTTTTATAATAGAAAATACTATCTGGGCCGTCCATCTGAAGGATGCGCGGCACACATCCACGTCATGTTGGCATTCAGGAGTTCGAGCGGTAAGCATTCCTCGCCATTTTACATTTCGAAACCCCGAACCCCGATAGCGTCAAAAGCGCCGAAACTCGGGCCCACATTATTACCGGGTTAGTTCAGAGTCGTCAAATCAGTGGGGAACACGTGGAGACCGTTAGGCCCTCCCGACATTTCGCCCATCGTGACTTTAAAGGAGAAAAATCCTAATCCTTTCTCATCCGTGAACCCCGAAACGCCAAAATCACTCTGACAGAGAGGCGAAAGGCACCTAATTAAGATTCAAGAGAGGGGGCGTTGTGTTCTCCAGGCACTGATTCAATGTGATCTAAATCCCGATGCCAACTTGAGGATAAAAAAAGAAGAGATAAGGTGGTTGAAGCCTCGCTTCACTCATTAATTACAGGGTATGGACATCCCGGCTGAAGGTCCACCCGAGATGGTCCTCTGTACTGATTTTTTCCATGGAATCCACGCCGAGTCTCCAACTTTCCAGGGAAGCCTGCACACGCTAATTCAACATTTAAGGGCTCATCTACCCCCCTGGCGCAAGCCATGAAGAATTAAGGTAGCGTATGACAGTAGAATGCAGGCCAGATGTGATTGAGGAGACGCCTCTGCTGGGTGAAATGGGGAAGAGCATATGTAGGCATTTTGGCCATTTTTTGTATCTATCGATGGTAGAGCAGAGCTCCCGATTGTAAAGTTTTAGCACAGACTCTAGTTCTCTGGTTATGCATCTGTATATGAGATTTCATTCTTTATGACAGACACTCTTTCTTACTTCGTCTAATTTTCGTCTCATGCTAAGAGAGTTCGTGAACGAATGATTCGTGTGGATCATTGCAATTATGTCATGATAAAGGATTTATTTATGCATTATTGTATTCTCTGGTTTTCTTTGTTTGAGTGCAAGAAGATCTTGTGTTTGGATGCCTTCTTCTACAGTCTGTTAGAAACCTGATGTTTACTACAGACCTTCGCATCTCTCTGATATAAGTCTTCCCCCTACTCACCCTTACTACACCTCACTGTTTGAAGTTCATGCAAGACCTCACCTGCCCATGCATTCTTGGCCTAGTTTCAGAGTTAGAACCACATTGTCCGAGTTTACTTCCATTCGATCACTCCTTTTTATACCCATTACAAACAATCGTGACATAAAACTAATGGGCGTCGGGCTATGCTCCTGCAAGCAATCCAGGAGTGACTTTCGTCGCCAACACTATTACAATTTCAGCTATGCTTAAGTCACGAATCTATGTGACATGTGTTATCCACTTGGTCAGTGCCATGTCAACAAGTGGCATCCGCAGCTACGTCACTCTGGGAGTATGTACTTCAATATTTTCACCACCAGTAAATGCCCGGAGTCCCAAAGTGCCAAAATGAACGAGAATTGTTCATTGTGCAAGTAAAATCCAACCATTTGATCTACTTCGGCAAAATATACTCCAGAATATTGAAGGCCCGTGTAGGATAAATCACCCGAAGCGCCAAAGGTCAAAGTTAATGTTCATCGTTCATCTAAGATAACTTCGATATCATTCTCGACCATCAGATCAGGAGACAATCAACTCTAACGCTGACCAACTCCAGTGGAAATTGGAAACATCAATCACCTAGACCTTCGAACCCCCGAAGTCCTGGAATCTCGAAGTAAATAGTGGTTTTCCATGTCAACCTTTGATTAAGTCATAGTCGTTGATCAAGTACAGTGGAAATATAGAGTAAGCATAAATCACAAAGTAATGCTAACCTTTGATCTACTTCAGGAGCATTCTCAACCGATGATCAATCATATTGGAAGGATAGTGTAAGTGGAGGTGTTAACTGACAGCAAGCGGTCACGACCGCTTTATGACTTATTCGGTAGGTAATCACTCTGGAGGAATAACTACTCCATATTCCAGGATCCATGAATAATCGAAGCTATAGAGTTAATGAGAACCGTTCATCTCAACTCTTGTTTAAGTCATAATCGTCGATTGTGATTGAAGCCTCTAGATAAGTAAGGATCGTCCATTCACAGAATATTAAATATGGAACAACCGATCTACTAGTGAAATCTGTATATCCACTTCGAGGAAATATGCATTGGGAGATTTGAAAGGTTGCAAAGGCATGAAGTCTCAAAGGACAAAGTATAGGAGAACACGGTCCCAACACTATATATATGGGGGCTAAAAATAAATTAGGGGAAGAATTCTGAAGCACGAAACATTTGTCATGTGATATAGGAATACGGGCGAAAGAAGAGGTAATGCTTAAATTAATAAGCCCGTGCTTCTGTGCCTATGGTAATGTGAATTTTTTTTGAAGGAAGTGCCTCATACAAATTTCATCTCTATAATTCGACAAAGAATTAACACCATAACAATACAGAGAATAGGTGAAAGATCAAATATGATATGTTGATGAATTGAGGATGTAGAAGAAGCAGGAGAATGATATAATGAGTCGATTCATGTATGTGATCAACTCATGAAGACAAAAGAACCGACACACAGTCACGATTAAGAGAGTTAAATCATGAGCATTATGAATAAAGGATAAAAGGAAAAATGATATTATTTAAAGTTTAATATTATCATTTAAATGAAAAGGTACAATGGTTCAATATCAAAAGATGCAATGATTCAAATTCACACCATTTGGAAGACTATATAAACAAGAAAGAATGGTGAGAATAGAGTGTAGTTGAATTTGTTGAATAATATATATTTATATATAATGGATTGAATGAAGGTTCATTCTATCAAGTTGGTTCCTGTTTACAAGTTGGGTCTTGTATGAGGATTGGATTCCTCGCATCTCAGTTGGATCTAAGATCAACAAGTTGGGACTTGTTATGAGGGTTGGATTCCTCATTTCTCAGTTGGATTTGAGAACTAAAAGTTGGGTCTTATAACAAAGAGTTGGGTCTCTCATAGTTGCTTGAAGTTGAATATATTCAAATATTGATCTTATGTATTCATTCAAGTTAAATAAATAAATAAAATATTTACTCTTTTATATATTGGTTGAAAAAATGAAATAAATATATGTTGTTCAGTTAATTTATGAAAAGTGGAAAATTGTTCAATTTTTTGTGAAACGGATTCACTGTCCCCCTTAGTGTCAAGTGTCCATTTCAACATCACCAGTATTGTTGAACTTTAGGCACTCGTATAGTTCACTTAGCTAATTAGTGGTGTAACCATTTTAATCCAATGCATCTATATTGTATAGAAAAACACACTAGGAAATATATTGCCTGAATTTTCATAGTGGGGCATCTCATTGGACACATCATTCTCAGTGCTCTATCCTTTACAACATCATTCCTCGAAGTTCTATCCCTTTACAAATGCATCATAGTAAAACAATTGAGGCTCACCTAACACGGTGGTATTGGTGTGTTAATATTAACACATCGCATCGCTTTAGCTGCAATAATGAAGTTTATATTAGTAGTTCCCATCAGTCCAACAAACACACCGGTGTCATAAAGAAAATGATAACGGGCCGAATTTTGAATAACCACTACTGCAGGCAGGACTTAGGTCTCATCACTACCATACGTTGTGGTGTGTAAATATACGTTACATACCGGTACGTAAATGTTAAATGTATGCACCAAAACATGTTCTGAAAAATAAATAGTGTAGTTCGTCTTCTGTAAGGCCTGTTAGCGGTGTGTTAGTAATGAAACACACCAAAAGAAAGCATTCTAGTGCTTTGGTAGACTTGGTGCATCAATGATTTCTATTTAACAAAGGGAACCATGGATTTACAAGCTATAAATTGTAGTGTTGCAGTGCATATTTGTAAACGAAATGAATCGGTGTTGTTAAAAGCATTGAATCTATGTGGTTAAAAGAATCGAGTTGGTGTAGATAATCCTATGGGACACACCACTTAGCATTTTTGTTTTGAGATAGTGCATTGTTCTTAGGGCATATGTTCCGTTGGCAGTACATAGATTTATTTTAAATATTTTTTTGCAAAAAAAAATAATTTTGTATTTTTTTAATTACACGTCATTTATATAAGTATTTTTTTTATAATTTCAATTTATTTTATCTGTATATATGTGCCTAAAACTATTTGTATGTGAATTGGAGTTGACGACAATGAGAAGAGGAGGAGGTGGAGTTGCGATATATCAAGACACACAGATTTTTGTGTGAGTGGGAGGCTAGGGAGAGGGATAGGGAGGTGTTCCCTCACCTTCTTTCATATTAGACACAATACCTTTGATGAATATTTTCTTCCTCAAGTTTTATTAGGAGGGCACATACGATCACTAGGATCATACGAGACAAGGGTTCAATTTCAGTCTCGATCTATGGTATCATCCCATGGAGGAGGATATTTATTTCATCATTAGGTTTTCTAGGAGGGGGTGTACTTTCCTCATTTCCTTGCACTACAACACGTTGTTGTAGGAGAGACCCAATTGGAATATGTTTATCAATATGTCAGTTTTCATGTTCTTTTAGCTTTGAAGTTCCAGGTTCGTGGTGGTCGGTTGCAGATAGGTTCATTTCAGAGACAAGATGTTAGATGCATGTGTCATATTATATTGTCTCTATCACAATATAGGTATGATAGGAAGCACATTATTTTATCTATGTTGTATTATGTATATAGTATATTGCAGGAGCCCCGACTGATTAGGTGGGAAGGTGATTTTTTAGACAGTTTTTTTGTGCATTAGATTATTGTCATGTTATTTTCTCTAGGATGAGATTATTCCCATTCTTGTTTGAGTTGTATACACTATTTTTTGAGAGGGTTCATGCCACTCAGCCAGAGGTACCCTACTTTCCTGCTAGGCCTATGTTTTATGCATGTATCCACATGTGGGGGTAGTTGAATCCCAAGAGGGGCTCTTCTAAGTTTTCCATTACTTCGGTGGGAAAGGAGGTATTTGATTTATTGTCTAGCAAGGATGACCCTATCCTAGATATTGTAGAGTACTCTTACATGAGGATATATTGGAGAGCATGTATAAATATCTAATTTACAATAGAGGATCCAACATATGAGAGAGGTAATATTATCATTATGTTTTGATCAATCTGTTTTCATATTCTTGTGTCTTATTTAATGCGCCTGTAATTTATTGTAATATTTTGTTTCAATTATATTATTATTAGTATTATCTATTTTTTTTCATATATTGGAACATATGTTGGGGATGCACCTCCCCAACATGAAGATGAGGTGATGGAGGAGGAAGAGGACAAGCCTTCGGTAGTACAAAGACCCCACATGCCATGCAAGATCAATATGAGAGTCTGGCTAGAGGTGGTGAATGAGATATGTTGTGTCATGACTAGTCACAGAGTGGTACATGTACCCCATAGAGACATATTACAGGTAGAGGAGCTATCTACTACATGGAGGCATTTTCCTTGTGACATGATGATGTTGATGCATCATATTGTTGGTTTCATCAACCTCATTGATATGTTGAGTGGTGGTGCTTATAATTCCACCACATCTATCTCATCAGCAGATCCATCCACATCCTTTTCTACACCACATGGTCCTTCTCCTCCTCCTGATTCTCCTCCACATGAGTCATCTACAACATCCACCGATCCTCTTTCTTCTCCTCCACATGTGTCTAAAATTTCATCCACATCTGATCCTCCTCCTCCTCCAACTCATCCTCATGTTTCATGTCCACATGTGTTTGAACCTATATCCACATCCAATCCTCCTCCTCCTCCTCTTCTTGCTTCTCCTCCACATGCATTGACATACTCTATTGATCCTCCCCCTTATCCTCTGCTTGTTTCACCATACACATATCATTGTATTTCTCCTAGTCCACATGTGTCATCATCCATCGATCCCCCTCCTCCTCCTCTTCCTCCACATGTGTCACAATATTTTGATGCTTTGGACATTATGATCACATCAGGTACTATTGCACATCTTCATGATATTGATATAGAGACACTTGATAGTGAAATTTTGTCGACATTTATTTCTGAGATAGTTTTTCTTGATAGAGGCTCTACCTCTGATAGTAGAGACATTGATTCACCTGGCTATGGTGGTGGACCTAGCTGGTAGTGGTACTGATTGACATTTATATTGATTGTTTTATATATGACTAGAGATTTATATGTGACATGTTTATTGCAAAATTTGTTGAAATGTATGTTTGGCATGTATATTCATATGTATATCGCTCATGTATATCATGTTTTTCACATAATGGTGTGGTTGTTGTTGTTGTTTGATTTATAAAATGTAATATGAGTATGCTAATGATGAACGTTGTTAATGATTTCTCTCTTTTTAAGTGAAATTTGATATGTATCACTCATTTAAATTTACATTTACCATATAACGTTTAACTTTACTTTTATGAAAGAGTTTAATTTGGATTGTGATTGAAAAAGTTATAACCATTAATGTCATATAATGTTTAACTGTTGTTCAAGGTGAATTGTTTTTTTTCCACCAAGATACAATATGTTGATCAAACATGTTTAGAAACTAAAATACTTAAATATGATGAGTGAAATTATTGAAATTTGAATATTTATGTTTTTTTCATATATTATAATAATAACATTATAACATAATTATTCACTAATAATAATGTTTCTGATATAATAATAATGTTGTTTTTTTATTTTTTTAATTCAAAAATTACAAGACAAAGTTGTAATATAATTGTTTACTAAAATCACAATTATTATATTTTATTATTATTTAATTTTTCCAAAGATTTTATTAATTTATATTATCCAACTATTATAATATATGAAATTTATTCAATTAAATTTAAAATAACAAATATAGAGAATAATAATACATTTTGATCTATACACTTTCGATGAAATGGTTTCACAAATTTTTACTCTAATACATAATTTATGAATCTTTTATTAAAAAATAATATCACCCAACATTTATAATCAATATTTTAAAAATTAATAAAATTAACAAAGGTTTCCATACTTTTAGATAAGTATGGATCACTAAAATTTTCCTTAATTGTGACTAGGCTCTAGAAAAATACTCTTTTAGAATTTCCATGCCCTTCCTATATTGACACTTATTTCAAGGAGAATGAAAAAACAATGATTACTATAAGTTTATGTGATTATAAAACTAAAGGATGGAGTGGAATGGGTGAAGGCCATGATAGCTGCAGTATTTAAGGTGGGGATTTCCATGAAAGTTGGCAATGCCAACACCACAAGTAATATAGATGTTCCACAAAGTTATTTTGTTGGAATTGTGCTTAGAAGTTACATCAAAGTAAGTATATATTTATTTGAATTTTGATTTGAACTCAAACAATAAAAATTTTGAGGTTTGAATATCTTTTAATATCTTCATTTTTTGTTAAATAAAATATAATTTAAAATAAATATTTATTATTGTATGCCACCAACTATGTAATATCTTAATTAATCCTTTATAGATCAAAGGTTAACATAAACATATTTTAATACAATACAACATAAATTTGTTACAACAAATAATAACTATGAAAAAAAATATATATCAAAACCACATCTTATGTGTGTACATATATTTAATGTATTTTCAATATGGTGGTTGTAAATGGTTGTTAACTTTTCATATCCAACATAATTGTATGTCAAGGGAAAAGAAAAACATAATTGTCCATTATAGATACCCATATAAAATGACACATCCACACTATAAATGTCCAAATGAATCATTTACAAATGATTCTTCGTTTCCATCACCCTGATTATATTCCTTGCTTGGAATTGTAACATTGTTGTTCTATAAACGATGTATAGATGTTGGATCATGCCTCGGTATGAACCACCAATCCCCATCCAACACACATGGGTACAAAAACACTTGGTTGCAATGTTTTGGGAAAACATAAGGCTCTTTACTTTCAACCCACATTTTTTTAGAGTTAATACATATTATCCCACTATCATGATATTCCTTTACATTTCTCCATTCTAAGGTATCCCACCACTTGAAAAAAAAAAAATAAGACATTGAAACGATGAGAATACCACTTGCGTGATCTCTTGTATCTTTCCAATGTAACCTAACTTCCCCTCTATCAGGTTTTCATCACAATGTCTAGCACAACTATATTGGTCAAACTTGACCTCCAATCCACAATATTGAGTGATGTGGTCTTCATCAACATACTTAGTGAAAAAATTATGTCCATATGCCCACATGGATGGGAATAAATGGACTTGTAAAAATGCGAACAAAGCATGGTTTCATATGTCTAATAACCAAAGCATTAATAAAAACATAATATGTGTTACAATTCAAATGTGCAATATTATAAATAGAACATGGTACTCAGATATGTTATTATAGAGTTCTTGCACTCAATCCCTATGTTTAGTACATCCAAATCTTCTCCACGTGGTTTACGACTAGACACCTCATATTTCTCTTGTATTTGGTCAACCACCCAACTGTTGGGACATATTTTTGGCATATTTTCTTTTAAATGATCACAATAAGGCATGCCTATACCATTTAACCATTTGAATTATTTCCTATCACTTTGCTATTTCTTTCTTTTCTCTTCATACAACGTGACCCATGGCCACGTTGACTTTGTGTTGTAAATAACGAATTTATTGATGGCATCCATTTCAATATTCATTGATGTATACAAAAATTCAAAATGAATAGAATGAGATCAAATATATATTTTCAACTTAAAGAAAAAATTTAATTATGGCATAAAAAATTTTAAATTCCTTGATGTATAAAAGAATTCAAAACAAATAATATGTGATGAAATATATATTATCAACTTTAATGCAAACAATTTCTCTATACTAAATTGACAAAATATAAATGACTTACTATTTATCAAGTGCCATTTTACGTTTGTTTGGAGTAGTTACCCTTCCCTTTTTTCCTCACCTTGATGGTCACCCCAAATGATTACCCCTCCTGTGTTGTTAATTTGCTTGATGTACTCATTGACATAATAGAATGACTCATATACTATGTACGCCTCTGCCATAGAGCCCTTTGGTTTTTCCCTTTGTCAAAAAAACCCCTTCATTTTTTTCATGTACCTATATAAGAAGAACATACAATGACATGAGAGAACCTCGACTAATTCAACCTCATCAGGTAGGTGAATTAGAATATGGACTTGCAATTCCATAAAACTTGTGGGAAATTCCTTCTTAAACATACAGAAAATATCAACTATCTCTCAACGCCACCATGGAATATTAGCCATATGAATCTCCATTGATGTGATCCAATGTACAAGTGCAAATAATTTTGATATGGCACGTCATAGGTCCTGGGGGAAGTCATAGTGCACACAACCATGCAAGAGCACGGGATGATGACAGTAAAAAATAGATACACACATAATTAATTTCCATAAAACTATGAGAGCATAGCATATTTTTACCGACATCGGTATAGAAGAAGAATGATGTATTCAACATACATGCCCTTAGAAGGTTCATATTTTCATGTGATTTAAACCACGAAAAATACCCTTCTACAGTGAAGTAACGTTGTAGAGTTGACCCATATAAATAAGGCTCCTTCACACTCAACATAACATCCTTCGCCATAGAAAGATCATATTTCTTAAAAATCCATGGGACATTGATTTCTTTAAGATACCAAGAGGGACCATCCTCTATTCTATTTTCATTTCTTGGCGAATGTATCTTTAGTATTTGAAGCACTAAGATCTCCCATGATAGCCAATGTATTGCTTTTATTCCATGATATGTGCCTCCATAAAGAAGATGATTTTTTTTTTAATATATGCATTGTATATAGTAAGTGGCCAATATTAAGATGCTCCCAATATGGAATCTCACAAAATACATATTTAATTTTCAACCCAAGTGGCATTTTCTAAACATAGGTGTCAAAAACTTCATTATCATCGAATACATGTTCCCCATTTGAATCAAATAATTTTTCCATTTCCTTCTCTTTCTATGTGTCATATTCCCTATTCCAATATGTCAGTGTCATTATTTCAATTCTCTGAGTTCTCTTTGGTGTACCATTCAATGCAAATGAAACTCTTCTATAAGGGTGTTCTTCTGGGAGGAATACCCTCGAACATTCATACACCAACGTTCATAGGTCACTGGACCACCTAGCCTTTATAGAACGTCGACAACATTTACATCCATGATGCTCTTCTTTTACAAGACTTGTGATGTTACCATATACATAGAATTTTAATTTAAAAGCTATAGTTTCACCAAATGAAGTATGTCAAATAAAATTATAGATATAAACAAATCAATGAAAATGCTTACTGGACCGAACTCCTAGTCTTGGATAATCATGTGTGGTGTACGTACACATTCCATTCATTGGAAAATAGATATCCATTGGGATGGGTATTGATACATTATATACATGTATCACATCCCATAATTTATTAAATTCATCGATCAATGGTTGGAGGTAGACATCCATTCTCTTCACTTGTCTTCTACGTAGGACTAGAAGAGCCAACATAAGATGTTCATTCTTCACGGACAACCATGGGAGGATATTTTTATTAATCACTACCACTGGAAAAATAGAATAGTCAGTGTTTTGTAGGTATTATATGTTAACTCAATTCATATCTATTCTCAATCAGAGGATATATTCTTCATCCTTGAATTTATCGAGCCATGTATCATATATATGCTTCATGGCTATTGAATTTGTTGGTATTCACATAAATATTGAATCACTTATATGTGAGGCATTCCACCCCTGCAACATGGATAATTATTTGCAATGGAAGAGCCTTTAAATACTTGGAATTATATGCATCTACCTCAATATCTTATGAGGAGGACCATGTGCCTTACCCCTCTTTTTTGATTTATGGTACCTGTCATGCCCACATTTTGGACATATGTTTTTGTTCACATACTCATTTTTGTATAGAACACAATCATTCAGACATGCATGGTATGATATGTACTCAACACCCAACATTTTCAACATTTTGTTTTCCTCTATGCAGCTATCGAGAAAACCATTATCACTTGGAAGTACCTTATCTTTGAGTAACCTGTAATTTGTGGATAATAGAAATTTACACTGTTATTAAACATGAATAAAACAAACCCTTTTCTTCCTTAATTGTGTGAAAAGATTCCTTGAACCTTTAGGGGACTTAATGGTTAGTTACCTTGAAAGTGTTAACAAACACACATCTAACATACCATACTTTGATTTCAAGTTGTATAGTAACATTATTGTCCATTTCTAGGTATACCTTGCAGAGCCATGTACTGGACCAAATATAGGGGTGGTGGAAGTAGATTTTAGGAGTTCGTAGAAGGTATCTACGACATCATCATCATCCCCTAGTTCATATTGTTGGAATTCATATAAAAATGTTCCTTCCATGGCTTGCGTATCCCATAAGAAATCATCTATACCAACCTCTATATCATTTCCTCCATCCCCAAAATGTGAAGAACTAGTCTTATTGTTGAGCATTTGAATTGGTGACTTAGGATGTAGTGGGAATTGAATAGGTGGTTGTTTCAACCATTCTCGATATTCTTCATCTATGATCTCTTTTCATTTAGTATCAAGCTCGTGACTTGACATAGTAGTGGGCTGCAATGGTAGATGGTGGAGAGATCACTCGTCATCAAAATCTTGATTGTAAAAATATCGAACATTACATTGATAATATTAGTAACACAATGATTCTAATATGTTCAAACATTATACCAAACACTTATTATAAGAATGGACATTTTTCCAAATAATAAACATGAAACCAACCCCTTATAAAATAAATTTTCAATTAAGAAATATATTTACATTAGTTCCATTGAAAATCCAAAAATACAATTGCTCAGTCATCTTTTTATTACGCCCTATGAGGTTGCCTACATAAAAGAGATCAAATTCACAGTGTAATATTTTTGACCTAGGATGGTTGTTGTAAAATGGCATGTTAGGATTGGTAGGGTAAATAAGTTTTACATTTTCATCAAACATCTTCTTGTGGTATCTTTCTCCTAATAGGAACTTGCGGAATTTTGGGACCACAGGAATATCTTGAACATCTAAACTTGATCCTAAATCTTGATCCTACAAAATTCAATAAAAATTTATTAGGTTGCACCTACATACATAACATAAATTTAATGTGTCAATTTGGTTTATCCCGAGTGGTTTGTGTTGAGGGATTTCTTCCCCCCCACCCAGGTTCAACTCCTGCAAGTGACATGTTGAGCTCTTAAATGAGCATAGTATCGAAAAAGCCTTGTGTTTCTACAAAATATAGTTTACCCTGGGTACCATCCTTGAAATGAGGGTAAGTTCCTGGTAGGTTTCCCCAGGAGTTACTCCAAGGAAAACAAATAGCATAGATTCAATGAGATAAATGAATTATCAATAAAATATATACATACTGCAATCGACATGAGAGAACCTGAAGGGGTTCCAAAGATATAGAATGAGGTGTCGCTAGAATCTAAAGAATTGGCCATTTGATATTCTATTCCTTTTTTTTTGCATTTGAACCAAAACATCATCCCGGGTAGCATAGAACAATCTAACTTCGAATAACTTTTATAACTTGACAACAAACTTAAAAAAATATTTATTTTCTACAATATCATTGTTTTTTTCCGTCCAACTATTCAAGAAATCTAAATCTGGATTTACAAATTATGAAAAAGTTACTCGATCCATGAAAATATCCTCGAGTATAGAAAATGTGAATTTTATGCTCATCCTCTCTCTCTCTCAATATATTTACCTTTCTCTATCTCCCTCTCTCTCTACCCCTCCTCTCTCTTTTTCTCTTGTTGGATTTATCCCTCCCTCCCTATATCCCATCCCTCTCTATCTCTCTCTTGCCTATATCCCTCTCTCCCCCTCACTCTGTATCCACCTCCCTCTCTCACTCATTGCACCCCCTTCCATCTCTCTCCCCCATCGATTCCCTTTATCATATAAGTATGCACTGGTGTGTTTGTATAATCAAAATTCACCAGTGCATTTGTATAAAAAAAATGCACGGGTGATTTTAATTGAGATAAGAATCGAAGAATGACCTTTGTTATTGCTTCATGTTGGGAGCAGGCCAAAGTGGAAAGAAGGATGATCATGGGGAAAGAAAGCATGCATAAATAGAAGTAACAGCTGGAAGGAAACACAGCACGTGTGCATGCAAGAAAGTGTGCACAAGGAGAGCGAAAGCTGGAAGGAGGAGCAAAACATGCACATAAGAGGAGGACCTAATGTCAGTAGGGTTAGGGTTTTGGTAATTTATTGTAATGGCTGAAGAGACAAATATGTATAAATACCGATACTGAGTTATTATAGAGGGTTTTGATATGTAGGTATCATAGGTTGGCTTTTGCAGTGTTCATATTGTTGTTACATCATAGATATGTATGAGTCGATGTGAATTGTAATGTTGTTATGTACTGTTTTGTAAGTTGTTGAGATAGGGGGGATAAGAGAAGGAAGATTTGAGGATTAGATCGCAGGCTGAGGAGCTTGGTGTGATCTATTTTGCCTCATATAAATCTTACCCATCTAAGGATAATTGTAAGCACGCGATGCTGGATACGCAGAACTACCATAATAAAAGATCCAAGAGCCAAATATTTGTGGACCTAGCCCAGGAGGGGGTGAACCATGGTAATGTTTGTGTATTGTGATGAATGAATGCATATCGTTATCATCTTTTCAACAGCTATTTATTATGCTTAATGAATGAATAAGTTATTCCATTGCTTGTTTAAATGTTGTTTTGATATTGAGGGAATAAGTCGTGAATAATCGTAGGTTGCAATCACAAGTAATAATATACCGTTCAGAATACAAACCCCATATCTCGCGCTCAATCCTAGGTTGTAAACGTATGAGTCTTACAACCACCCATTAAATCTATCTCGGGTGAGACTGTGCAACACATCCATGTGTTGTGTTTCTTTCTGGTTTACCAGGAGGGACGATCGTTTTAGAGGCTTTGTTGGAAACTCGAAAGACATGAACCCTGGGTCAATAACTCAGATGGTAGAGAAGGAAGACTAGGAAAACCCAACAAATGGTTCTGATTTCATGAGGTGATCGAGCACCTCAGTATAACACGTCGAGAGGAGATCGAGAAGGCTACCAAGGAGGAGGACGAACCAGAGGAGTTTTCGGACGAGGTACAAGACCAGTCACATGTTACAATTTTCAACAACCAGGACATTATGCATGGGAATGTCCACTCCCACCAGCGACTTGTATGTATTGTCGCGCATCGGACCATGATACAGAGGAATGTCTGACATTACTTGTAAATATTCAGGAAACGAGGAATCAGAACAACCAGAATGTTCAATGGATTTTAGCTGAAACAAGGGATGAAGGATGAAACATCAACATAGTCAGTGCTAGGGTTGATTTTAGGGGCTAAATTTC
>SNQJ01S0002535.1:299188-324011 GCA_010110895.2 Picea sitchensis | reverse complement strand
GTGGAAGAGTGTACATACTTCTGGGGTGTAAATACTTCATGGGGTATAAACACGGCTGAAAGTAAAATACCTTTGAATCAGGAAGATAATCAAGCTCCACAACCAACAGATAGAACCGTCGTTGAACGTTGATACCGCACCATAATGAATGGATTCACATTGATGGAGGCATTCCTTTCCGTTGGAGAAATCAATTACGATTCTCGCTTATTTAACCCATCAGATGCTACACCGAGACCACTTTTTACCACCTGTAATTATCTGAGCTAACAAAGAAGTGATTATGTGTGTCGAGCTGTGCTATTAGACATCGTTGTTTGGTTTTCTACCCCTCTATCCATTCACCTACCCCAACCTATTTTTTAATAGTGAGAACGTTGTATGAGCGCATTGAGCTAGAGAAATCCATTGAAGAGGTTCTGAAGAAATTTATGGTTGATAAATCTATGTCTGAAGGAGTACATGCATATTTGACCAGGGGACTGCAAGCTTCCCCTTCGACTAGACATTGCTCAAAACATTCCAACCCCGTGACCAAGAAGCGAAGTTAGCATCACGACGATCTGGCTAATGTGAAGCAGATCCCATCGATCTTACCTGATTATATCTCGCCTTTGGCTAGCGTGGTTAACCATGACAACATCCCATGAGACGTCGAGTACACATTGATCACTGCATACATTCTGAATGGAATACGCATAGTGGGAACTCAGTTAGGACAAATCCCAACACTTAACCTTGGAGACAGAAAGAACCACGTCATGCTCGCACCTCATAGATATTTGATGAAGACGAATGGGAAGAAGCCTCACATAGTCTCCCAGCCTTGGATTAAGGAGCTGACGCAATCCACAATATTGAATGCCATGAAGATTCCTCATTTTGGCTGACATCAGGAGGTTAACTCTTGCGTTAAAATCCTCTTGTCATGATATCATGGTGGATACCTATGGCTCGACAAGAGGATTACCGTGGATCCGACATTGATCCACCGGATTATAGGATTAAGCATATAGGGACCCGACCCTCAATAGTTCTACCCAGGGAATACCTCAGATCACTCCCTGACAAAACACATCAAGGAGGCATACGATGAAGTTGAGAAGGGAAAGTGAGACTACAAGGTAGCCTCTATCCAAAATGGCGCAGTGCGCCTCGCTTTCCAACTTATAACTAGCAAGATTGTAAGAAAGAATCACCCCATGCAAGTCACTGGGTTCGTGGTGGACCTCGCAGAAAAATGCGTGGAGGGGATGCAGTTGAATTGGGTGAGTTACCTTGTCAACGAGATTGAGAAAGACTATCATGAAGTGTGGGATCATGGATACGAGTTCCACTTCAGCTGGCTACTGGTGCTGATTTCATTTGTCTCTTGGAAAATGTTGTTAAAAGCCACCTTCCTGGAGATTGAACTATCATAATCATTGGTCATGTAGTTCTCAACCTTATGGTATATGAATGACATGTTGAAGAAATGGCAGTCGAACTCAGTGTTCCATGCCTACTATCAACAACTAAAAGTTTCCATTGAGTCATTCATGTGCATGACACCACGTACATTGCACCAGTTTAGACCACTAGCTAAGTTCTACATAGATACACACTTTATTTATATCACTGGGCACATAGATGAAAGCAAGGAAGAATTGAAATCCTATTACAAGTTGACAAATGAAGATATGGAATAGATCATGAACGAATGGCCGAAGGAATTCCATACACCTATTGATGATAAAAAATTCTTTGACCCTGACATCATAGGAAGCCCCTTGGTCACCCGGTTCGAGCATGCAGGACAAACAAGTGCGAAGAAGAAGAAGAAAAAGGAGGAAGCTCATAACATAGAGACTGATGAGGAGAACAGTGCCTCAAAATAAAGTGTACCTGGCTCACCTGCAGGAGGAGGAGGAGACAAAGTAAATCAAGAAGCAGGAGGGGAAGAAAGATAAAATCAAGGAGAAGGAAAAGTTACACTGCTAAAGGATCCCCCTACTGAGACAGAAACACAGAAGAAGAGGAAGGTTTCTCTGCATAAATCCTCGACAAGAAAGAAGACCCACACCAGTAAGCCCCAGCTAGAGGCTACACTCATAGAGGATGATATCAGATTGGTTTGTGGAGCGATGGAGAATGCATCCGAAGATATCTTGCAGAGATATGGAGAAAATAAAGAAGAGTTGTATGTAAAGGTAGGGAAGGAGCTAAAGGAGATACAAGGAGCTATTCAAGTTATTCACGTAGTACCTACTACTCCTTCCTCATCGGAGATTGCATAATTGGGGGATGAGTCTAACGAATTGAGAATATTAGAATATGCAATAGAGGCTCAGCTTCAATGAGTTCAAGAGGAGAAGGAAAAGGCTACAGAAGCCCTGAAGAAAGAGAAAGAAGAGATCTTAGAGCAACTATGAGTTGCGTAGTAATATGTAACCGCATATGAAAATGAGAAGGATGAGTTATGGGCGATGCTCGAGGAGGACAAAGCAAAGATATAGAGAGAAAAGGACCATTTTCTCGCAGAGCAAACTGTAGTCAAAGAAGTGGTGAGAAGAGAACTTAGCTCTATGCAAGGCTTGGCACAGGAGGAACATGAGGTAGTCGAGGTTCAAGTGATGAAGATCGTTGAGGCCATCCAGTAGCTTCAAGCAAGGGTAACGGAGTTGGAGATCCAAGCAGTACCAATCACTCTGTAGGAAGTGTGTGACCATAGGGATGAAATCACTAAGAGCACAGTTGGAAAGATTGGGGCCCTCGCCTCAGAATGCAAATAGCTGAGCAATAGGAGTGCGCAGACCTACGAACGCCTCGCAAAATATCCAAAGATGAGGATATTAGAAGTGTGTCTATAGGAGGCACAACAATAGGCATTGATAGTTCAAGCACAGATGAAGTCACTCACAGTAGTCGAGAGAATGAAGAGAGTTAAATAATAATGTGTGGCCCAATAGCAGATTACTACCATCTAGGGTAGAGTAATGGAATTCACAGAGAGGCTACAACCGGTGCAGGATGAAGCCTGCATGGTGTTTGAAGAGATCGAAGGAAAAGGTTCGCAACTGGACCAAGTAGTTTTGATAGTGGAACAACGCCTGGAAGGGCCTGTTACAGAGAAAATGATCTAGGAGTTCGCTGAGCAGGAGCTAAGGTGAAGCAGCAAGTCGAGGCATCTCGAGCTAACCTTGAGGTCTTCGAAGCAGTGCTGCCCAGATCTGAGTGACTCGGGATGAGTCACAAGTGATTATTGGGGGCATGTTGTCCCTCAACCAAGTTTTGAGGAAATATTGGTCAGGTTTAACCACTTTTTGGACTTCAACAGGCTCTTCAAAGATGGAGCACCTAGGCAGAGCTAAGATCGCAGGATCTCACTTGTTTTGTGGACCCAGCAAGGGGTTCATTAGGTTTTTTGTATTAGGGTTTATGGGATGTCGGCCCATGGGTTTACCCATTATTAGGTCTTTTTGTAAGCGAATGTAAAATTATAATAAGTAAAGATTGTAAGGTAGAAGTACCTTAGTGAGGAGAGTGTAATTGACTAAGTGCATGAGGCAACTGGTTCTGAGTTGCTTTGTGCAACATAACATGTATTTAAGGCTCTATGCTTGATAGAGGAGTTGGATTTGTGCCTTGACCTGATTTTGGGAAGGTGGATCTGGTGGTTAGTTTGCATATCACCTGTCCAGTGAAAATCTTGGCTCTATGGCTTAGTGCGCAGGAGTAGACGAATGTAAGAGATTGAAGCCTAATAAAGAAGAAGAAGAAGTTGGTGGACGTAGCCCCACACTGGGGTGAACCACGTATATCATGTGTTGATGGTTTTCTTTGTGCTATGATGTTTATGTTGTGAATCTACTTAGTGCATTGATTGTTATATATTATAGATAGATCAGTGAATGCTTAGTGCTTTATTTATGTTGAATGTGCTAGATCTAGCTTATGATGTTAAGTGTGATGTTTATTTGGTCATTGTTACTGCATCGATATGTACTTAGGGTTTGATATGTGATGTGAGTAAGACTAATAGGTTCATCCATGTTGTTCCTAAGTGTTATAATCACAAATCTATGTCCCATCTTGGTTACAGACATCTGAGTCCTGTAACCCCCCCCCTACCACTACCTTGGGTGAGACTTCTCCTTCTTCGCAGGTGTTCTCGAAAGGGACGATAGTTATGGTTTTGTTGGTGCACTCTTGAAGCGTTGAACCCTAGTTCTTCCCCTATGCCAACACATTGTGCAAATTTAATTATCCCGTGGTGTATTATTACTTACACACTGCCCCAAAACGTTATTAATTACACTTTGCACCAGTGTGTTTCAAATTGTATAGTGTATTGACTGAAGCAAGTTAGAAAAATAAGGGCTTAACATAAATTCTTTGAAATTTATTATGAAAATAAATCAGTTCATTATACATATTTCACTGGTGCACTACTCACCATAGATCACACCGAAAATGTAACTTTTGAAAAAACACAGTGTGTGTGTTTATCATCAATGCACTAAAATATACAAAGAAAAAATGAGTGGGAATTTGAGTTTTTGTGTTTATAAAGGAAAACCCTATTCATTGTTTTATTATTTGCCAAATTTTAGAGAGGATATTTTTGCAATAGAAACTTATCAACAAAGATTTCTGAGTGGGTGGATCTTTTTTAAGAGACAAATTCAACGGGGAGTATTGTAGATCACTTAGAAATCTGTAGAGGAGAGATTTCGAGTATATCATTTCATTCTATTAATCATCTTGATCGTTCTCTTATTTGATTCAAACAATTTTTAATGCATTGCCAAATTAAAAAAAGGGTTTCATAGTTACCTTCATCATTGGAAGCCCTAATTTCTGTTTATTTTTGTAGCTTTGAGCAGGAATGTTCACTTAAACCTAGTGTTGGCCATGTGGGAATCATCATGGGAACCACATCACACTTTTAGTTTGGTGAAAAAACGCTTGTATTTGAGTAGGGGCTTCATGGGCTTGGTGATGGGATTTGTGGGCTTGTATTGGAGCTTCACACCCACAAGGAAAGCCCAGTTTTATGTTGACTTGTGGAGGGCCTTCCATGTTGACCCCTAGGACTTGTATATAAAGGATATATGTCATTGTGACATTATATAACATGTACAGTGTGTGGATACATGAAGGAGCTAGCATAAGTGAGTCTGCACTTGTGCTAGGAAGATTGGTGATCTGAGCAAAGGGGAAGCCTGCAAGGTGGTGAATCTGGCCCAAGAGAGAGGATTGAAGAAAGTTTCATGTGTGGAGTGAATTTTTCATACCATATGTGGTTTGCAGGATGATAAAGTGTGTATATATGCAAGTTGTAGAAGGACAAGTCATGTATAGGGAATACACAAGTTGTAGTGGAGTAAAAAACATATATCCATGGGTTTTCAGTTGATGAATCGTGTATCTGAGTTTCTCGGAAGGTACAGATCTATACAAGATGGAAGGTGACATCAGTATTTCATACAGGTGGTCTATAGAATATTCAAGTGCAGAGGATATTCCTAGGGATATTGTTGAGGTTTGGTTTTTTTATTTGTGTGGTTATTGGAGAACAAGGTTGTTCTCAATTTTGGTGACTTTGGAGGACAAGGTTATCCTCATATTTTTGTGATATGGTATTGGTTGGGAGGGATGGTTTTTCCCTTGGGATTTATGATGTTAAAAAGATTACAAAATTGAAATTGTGTCTCATGTATATTGATGATTCATCAATGATATTTTTTTTCCACTGCATATGTTTTCAGTCAATAATTCCAGTGTAAAGTTGTTCAATGATAAAATCTAGGGTTTTACTGTTAGATCACTAGGAAGAAATTTCCAGATATGAAATTACTCACATAGATTTGCATGTGAAAATGGGCATGGTATCGGAGATTGGGATCTGAAGAGAAGGGGATAATCTTGAGACTCATTTGGATACAACACTGGAGGAGTGTTGTTCTTGTTCTTGTTCTTGTTCCAAGTAGGTCATAGGTGAAAACTCAAAGGGAGATAAGGAGTTATCTCTAAGAGGGAGCTACAATGATGGTTGTAGGTGGAAACAATTTAGATGATATCTATTTTGATACATGGAGAAAACCATCCAGAAGAATAGTTGTGAGCTATTGCAACTTAGTAGTGTGGCAGCTAAGGAGTTCTAGTGGATTGGCGGAGAGCCCGAATCACAACAGTATGTTGTGTGGAAAATTGCCAACCCTATGGATGGACTTCCAGTGACATTTCATAGTGATTTGCAATGGGTGAATCTCATATTCTTTGGCATGGAAAATATAGTTTTATGTTTATCACAGGTTGATGAGATAGAGTCTTCATTGGGCCGGAGAGTTGCAAAGTTTCAAGGTATGATGATGTATGAGGTATATGACCCAGGAGGATGAGGACACTGTAGATATGAGTTGCATAGGTATAGAGTGTAATAGACTGAGTTTTCATCCACAACTTGAGACTATTCAGATGATGTTGGCCCTTGACCAAGTTTTGAGGATCCTTGGTCAGGTTTGACCTATTTTCGAGACTTCGACAGGCTGTCGAAGGAGGAGCGCAAGAAGAAGCATAGATCGCGGGATCTCAGCCCTTTTTTAGGGATTTTTGGGTTAAGGGATTATGTAACGGGTATGGGAATGTCGGACCATGGGTTTATCGATGTTTATCCCCAATTTTGTAATGTATAAATAGAAATCTAGGTGATGTAAGAAGAGCGCCTAAGTGTGCTAAGTGTTAGAGTTCGATGTATGTGATCGAAAGTGCTAAGTGTTGAGTAGATATTTCTTTTGTGCATACTATATGAGGCTTGCAGAGCTTAGTGCAAGCGAGTGTAAGAGATTGAGAAGAGGCTTAGTGTTGTAACCTAGCCTGAGGAAGGAGGATCTAGCAAGGTGCGCAGATCTCATATCCTCTGCAGAGTAGGGGTTTTGTGGCTCTGTGCATGTAACTGATTGAAGAAGCTAATAAAGAATACGAACTATTGGTGGATGTAGCCCTAGGGTGGGTTTGAACCATGTACATGTTGTGTTGCTCTGCTTTATGCGATGTATTGATGTGTTTATATGTTAAAATTACTTAGTGCTTCAATATAGATGAATGGTAGGTAGATATGTTAATGCTATGTGCTTAATAGTGTGGATGAATACTATATCTGGCCTATGTGAATGTGATTGGTGCTTGAATATAGTGGATTTGGTTAATTACTACAATGCTCTATAATTAGGGTTTAACTGCATTGTAAACTAAGACTAGATATTGATGAACTATAACTAATAAGTGCCATGTTAAGGTGTTACATTCATAGATATGTCTCCGAACTAAGGTTGCAAAAACTAGAGTCCTCCAACCACCCCTTCCTCTACCTCGGGTGAGACTTCATCTCCTTTGCAGGTATTGTCGAAAGGGTCGGTAGTTATGGTTTTGTTGGTGTGTTGTTGTAGCGTTAAAACCTGGGTCTTCCCCTGTGCCAACAAATGGTTCCGTGTCTAGGACTGAAACTGTGATTGTTGGGAACTGAGGAAGAAGAAGCTCTGTGCGAAGATCCAACCTGAAATTGTGAAAGCTCTATGCATATATATGTTTCTCTAGTGCGCATTATTCTACTCGACCTGTGAAGCTCTATGCCAAGAAGAAGGGTCAGATCTGAAGAAAAGAGGTAAGATCTGAAATCTTTGTTCTCTGAGAAAGATAAAAGTGAGAATTTTTTCATAAAGGGGTAAGATCTACAATCTATGTTCTCTGATAAAGGTAAGAATAGTGAAATTTTTTAGATCTGGAAGCTTTGTGCTCTGCTGAAGATAAGATTAGTGGAAATTTTGTTTCTAAAGTATGGATCTAGGTATGTTTGATAAGATTTGTCCTAGCTCGAAAAATAGGCACTTATAGATGAAAGAATATTTGATATGAGCAGATCTGATAAAAATAGTGAAAGATATGTTATACCTATGCATAGAGAGAATGTTTGGACTAACAAATGGATGCAGGATCCTAGAAATATTTTTTTTTTAGGTTATCTACTATGATCCTAGTGCACAGTACAGGAAAGGTTGGGGATCATTTAAAAGAAAACGAGGATTAACCCTTTGTTATAGTTGCAAAAGACCGGGACATCTATCTAAGGAATTCCCTGGTATAAGATATAGTTGTCTTTGTTGTAGAGCTATGGACCATGAAGTATTGGATTTCCCTAGGATGATTGTTGAGGTTGAAAGAATGAATATGAACCAAGAAAACCCTAAGGAAAATCCAGAAACTAAGATTATGACAGAACCCCAGAAAGAATCAGAGAAAGTATTTCTATAGATAAAAGAAACCCTGAATGACCACCGACATATCAGCTTATCAGAGATCTTCAAAGAAAAACATGCATTGAAGCAAGAATATGAGACTTCGACATTGATTGTGTTCTAGATTAGGAAATACAAGTGAATATCATGACAAAAAGAACTTGGGAACTTTTAGGGGAGCCTGCTATAATTCCTTCATTGAGAGGAATAGGATTATTCAGAGGAAAACTAATAACCCTACGTGGAAAGCTCACCCAGATATCTATGAATGCCAATGGAAATTCGATAGAGGAATATTTTGAGGTTTTTAAGTTTACTGAGAAAAACAACCTATTTTCTATGTTACCTGGAAATCCTTGGATTGAAAGATATCAGGCCAGAAGGAAGGAAGAAGAAGTCTTAGAGAAGAAGAAGCAAGAGTTGAAAGAATTCATGACTAGGAGGATCTCACAATTGATTGAAGAACAGGAGAACAGATTGAAGCTACTTAGGACCAGAGACTTGGATGCCAAAGTTGCAAGAACACAAGAAGATTTACAGAAGACTGAAGTACCTATCCTAGATAGAGAAGAAGTATTACCCTTGAATCTTAGGAAAGAATATCAACAACACGAAGTTACTATGCCAAAAGCATACAAGAATCAGAATGGAAAGAGGAATAACGAGATGAATCTCACCGAAAAGAAGGCTCGAAATCTTAGCAAGAAGAGAGAAAAGATTGAAAAGTTACAGAAGGTTCCAGAGGGAACTTTGCAAAGGGAAAATTTACAAAACAGGAACTTCGTCGGGATATCAGAATAGCGTCGCATGGAACTTCGCCATAGTGAAGCAATATAGTTGTTGGAAACAGTATGACCGTTAGACCGACACCCACTAACAGACTTAGAACCACAGGTAGAAGACTGAGTCACACATCAAGTAGAGAAGCTCCCAGAAGCTATCCAACATCTAAAACAACAAATAGCAGACTTAGATCTCCGCACAGTGCCCGACACTCTACAGGATGTAAGGGATCAAAGAGAAGCAACTGCTTGAAGCGAAGTTGAAAGAATCAAGGGCCTCACCATGGAATGTAATAAATTGAGTGATCACAGTGCTCAGACGTATGAGAGACTCACTGAGAATATAGAACTGAAGACACTGGACTCACAGCTCCAAGAGGCAAAGTATCAAGCAGAAACAATATAGGCGAAGTTGAAGCCCCTGTCAGTTGTTGAAAGGATGAAGCGATCCCAAAGGCAGTGCACTACCAAACAGTAGGTCCACACCATTTAGAGCAAAGCCATGGAAGTGACTCAGAGGCTCCAACCTATACAGGACAAGGCCTGCCAGCTATTCACATAGATCAAAGGTCAAGGAGCAGAACTGGAGCAAGTCATCACTGCAGCAGAAAAGTGCCTAGAGGGACCTATCAATGAAGTTGTTAACGAAGATTTTTCTTAATAGGAGGTCATGGCACAACAGCAAGTAGAAGCATCTCAAGACAAGCCAGAGGTTTTTGAGGTAGAATTATCCATATCAGAGTGACTCGGGATGAGTTGGTGAGTGTTGGGGGCATGTTGGCCCTTGACCAAGTTTTGAGGATCCTTGGTCAAGTTTGACCTATTTTTGGGACTTCAACAGGTTGTTTAAGGTGAAGTGCAAGACGAAGAAGAGATCATGTGATCTCGTCCCCTTTTTAGGTATTTTTGGGTTTTGGTATTATGTAATGGGTATGGGAATGCCAGCCCATGGGTTTACCCATGTTTAGGCCAGATTTTGTAATGTATAAATAGAAATCTAGGTGATGTAATAAGAGCTCCTAAGTGTGCTAAGTTCTAGAGTTCGATCTATGTGATTGAAAGTGCTAAGTGTTGAGTAAATATTTCTTTTGTGTATACTGTATGAGGCTTGCAGAGATCATTGCAAGCGAGTGTAAGAGATTGAGAAGAGGATTAGTGATGTAACCTAGCCCAAGGAAGGAGGATCTAGTAAGGTAAGCATATCTCCTGTCCTCTGCGGAGTAGGGTTTTCGTGGATCTGTGCATGTAACTGATTGAAGAAGCTAATAAAGAAGATGAAGATTTGGTGGACATAGCCCCAGGGTGGGGGTGAACCACGTACATGTTGTGTTGCTCTACTTTGTGCGATGTATTGATGTCTTTATATGTTAACTTTCTTAGTGCTTCGATATAGATGAATGGTAGATATATATGTTAATGCTATGTGCTTAATAGTGTGGATGAATACTAGATCTGGCCCATGTGGATGTTCTTGGTGCTTGAATATAGTAGATTTGGTTAAATACTGCAATGCTATGTAATTAGGGTTTAACTGCATTGTAAAATAAGACTGGATATTGATGAACTATAACTTCTAAGTGACCTATTAAGGTGTTACAGTCACAGATCTATGTCCTAGATAAGGTTGCAGACACTGGAGTCTTGCAACCACCCCTGCCTCTACCTCGGGTGAGACTTCATTTGTTTCGCAGGTGTTGCCGAAAGGGCCGATAGTTATGGTTTTGTTGGTGCATTGTTGTAGCGTTGAACCCTGGGTCTGCCCCTATGCCAACAGATGAGGACATAGCATCAATGGTGGGATGTGCAGATATGGAGAGTTTTTGGTGACTTGGATGATGAACTTTGATAGAATTTCATGGGATGGTCATGACTTGGGGAAGTAGAATGCTTTTATTGGAGGATTTCATGGTTATTATATAGTAATATCCATCAGCACATGATAGGGGCATGTGATTTGTTCGTGAATTTTAGAGTTTTTGACTCGTGTATGTACAAGGTGCTTGGTAGGAGGACCAGACATGTAGTACAAGGATCTGGAGCAGTGGTATTCCAGATGGATTCAAGGGGTGTGTTGCAAGTGTAAAATATTCTATGGGTGTCAAGAGTTTGTTCTCATCCTCAGAGATTAAGGAGAAGGACTATGCGGTTTTGTCCCAAGATGGCAAGATGTTATTGGATGTTGAGTTGGTATTCCCAATTTTTGGGAACCTTTTCTGCAGGGGATCTATGCACGAGAGATGTTTCCAAGGTTTGAGATGACATGGATTGATTGTATTCAAAAGGAGACTTGGTTGGTGTCCAAGGAGGATACATATGGTTTGATTTTCATGAATATGGTCATATTTCTTTATAGTGTCCACACCAGAGGGGAAAGGGAAGAAGGAAACAAGAATAAACAACAGAGATTGATGAGGTTGCAGACAGGTTCTAGAGGGAGATCTTGTTGGTCTCCGTAATTTCAGGTACAATCTCTAGTACGGGGACTTAGTTGGTGGATAGTGGAGCATATATCCATATGACAGGTTCTAGAGAGTTGACTGACACTTTCAAAGAGACTGGCTCAGACTTGTGTGTGGATTTTAGAAGGAGAGTCAAGAATGCAGTACGCAAATCTGGTACAATGTCATTTTGATTGGAGTCAAGAGAGGTATTGAGGGAGAAGTTAGCTCCATGAGTGGTGAGGAAAGTGGCGCCACTAGTAGTATCAGATTAGAGAGATCCAACCCTCATGATCTAGTAGGGAGGAGCATCCTCCTATGATTGTGCAAAGGATAGTGGAAAAGGAGAAGGTAACTCCAAAGGTTGTTTGGACTAAGAGGGAGTCAGAAGACTCATAAGGAGATTGAGTTCAGAGGGACATCAAATTCAGAGGGAGTCAGGAGGCTCATAAGGAGATTGAGTCTCTTAGTGGGAGCCAACCTTTAGGTCAAGATAGGAGAGAGGCATCTTCAAAGATTGTCAGGTAGGTTTCATGGGTTGTGATGGAAAGACAGGAGGTTCAGAGGAAGGAGGATTCTATGAGTAAGAAGTATTTCAGGATGGGATTGTGTCATACAATAGGATTTACTTTTGTGACCGAGGATGCAACTAGTCAGGAGGACTAGAGAGAAGGATTTTATTTGGTGACAGAGGGAGCACCAAATCATATGGATTGGAGAGTATATTTGGTAGTGTATATAGTACAAGAGACGAAGCTACTTTTAGGTGATGATGGAGGATGGAATTCCTCCCTCACTAAGATGGAATGTTGATTTTTCTAGCTTCGGTAAGGTATTCTCACATGACCCTAGGGTTGAGAATGTGGGAATCATCATGGGCACACCATCACACTTTTGGTTTAGTGAAAACCCCCTTGGATTTGAGTAAGGTATTCATGGGTTTGGTAATGATATTTGTAGGCTTATGTTAGAGATTCACACCCACAACAAAATCCTAATTTGATGTTGAATTGTGGAAGGGATTCCATGTTGACGCCTAGGACTTGTATATAAAGGAGAGAGGTCATTGTGACATTACATATTATGTAGAGTGTGTGGAGACATGATGGAACTAGAATAAGTGAGTCTACACTTGTGTTAGGAGGCTTGGTGATCTTAACAAAGGGGAAGTCTCCAAGGTGGAAAAGATAGCCCAAGAGAGAGAGGAGTGAATAAGGTCGCACATGTGGAGTGAAGTTTTCATACCATACATGGATTTTAGGAGGAGGACGTGCATATATATGTGAGTTGCATAAGGATGAATCATGTATCAGGTATACATGATTTTAAGTGGAGAAAACATTGTATGTCCAATGGTTGTCAATTAGTGAATCGTGTTTATATGTCTTTTGAAAGGTACAAATACATAGATGCTGATAGGTGACGTCAGCAGGTCGTACAAGTGGTCTACATCAGATTCTTGTGCAGAGGATATTCTCAGGGATATTGTCGATGTTTTGTTTTCTTATTTGTGTGGTTAATGGAGAACAAGGTTGTTCTCAGTTTTGATGAATTTGGAGGACACGATGTTCCTCATATTTTGGTGATATTGTATTGGCTGGCAGGACTGTTTTTGACCTCAGGATTTATAATGTTAACAAGATTACAAAATTGAAATCATGTCTCATGTATATTGATCATTCATATTTGATTTTTTTGTTTCCTCTACATATATTTTCAGTCAATAATTTCAGTATAAATTTTTTCAATCATAACAACTAAGGTTTTAATGTCCGATCACAGGAAGCAATTTTTATATCTGAAATTAGTCACATAGAGTTGCATCTGAAAATTGTCAATTTATCTGAAAATTGACAATTTATTTCATAAGAAGAATATTTTTTAAGAACAATTTATTTATAAGGTTTGGTTATTTATATATGGGTGTTTCTTATCCACTGCAATGAAACCACTCATTGCATTTGATCCCAAACCATAGTGTCACTGTTGGTTTTGTTTTTAAAAAAATCCTTCATGGTGATCGTTGTGCTCTGTACATAGTAAGTGCACCGACACATTTTTTTTGTAAAAAATGTTGCTTTATTTCAATTCAAATATTATTAAAAAATCATTTTCATGGTCGACAGTGCATATTTTACCTAAATACACATCGGGGCACATTGTTATTTCCATTTCTTAAATATTTTCATTGTTCAATGATGCATAATAAATAGTACTTAGGAATCCATTCTTTTCTTAATTCATAAAGCACCGACTGAATACAAAAAATTGTAAAACATTTTCAATTTCACAACAACATTGTTATATTATACTGGCGTGTATATGTATGTTTGATGCACCGGTGTGTATAATATTGTTAATGCCCTAGTCCAATTTATCTTAATACATGCACCGAGATCTTATCTTTTTTTTAAAATAATAGTTTATATCTTTTTTTTCCATGGAAATGTTGAAAATTTCAAGGGACAAACATGGGGAAAATGAAGACATGTCAATAGGGATGTCCAAAAAAGTGTAGAAGAAGATTTGAAAAGAAATGAACATAATTTTGTCGCAAGAGGAGCCATACCAACTATAATGTGAATTAGAGTTATGTAATCATTTAGTTATTCTTTTATGTACATCTAATTTAAGTATCGTGTGAAATGGCAATTTTCAATTGATTTGTTGTAGAAAAGAAAAACAAATAGAATCCATTCATCACATAAGACAAAACGATGAGGAATAAAAGGGTTGATCACAAACTTTGTAAGTATTTGTGTTTTTATACTTTCTTTAGATTTCATGTTTGTTGTGATCTTTATATTTAAATAATTAATTTACACTTCTCCATGGGTATCTTCTACTAGATGCTAACATACAAGGAGGAGCCAACCCATGAATTGATAAACATTGGGTTAAGTATGGGTTCTAAGTATATGTTGAAGAATGAAATTTTAATTGAACAATTTGTAAGTAGCTATGTTGTTTAACTTCCATTTTTTTATAATTAATGAAAAAACAAGAAAACTTTATATTGATTATATCGACTGTGCTTTGTCATGTCATATTAAACATCTAGGAAACAAAGTATGGAATGCATACATTAGAGGAGAATTTGAGAGAATGCATGCAACATGACTTTGAAAGAATCTTTATTTTTTAGGAAATACTTGGTTCAATGGTATGTTTTTTTTATTTACGCAATAATGTATATCCTACAATATATATATAAATGTAGATATACTTATTACAACTTATTTCTATGTTTATAGATGGAAGATGAAGGGGAATAATATAAAAAAGAAGATTATCAAGAAAAAATTATGTTAAAAAAACAAAGTACAATATCACCTACAAATGATGAATAAATGAGGCATGCATGTAGCTCGAGCAATCTCAACAGTTCAACTGACAAATGACAATCAATATAATTGAATGTTACTGCAAGTTGTATGTTTTGGAATATTTGTCTCTGAAAATCAGGGATTTTGTTTAATGTACTCGACCTATTGTCCCAATTGCATGGGGACATGTTACCAATAAGTGTAAAAATTACAAATTGGTTGCAATTTGATTATTGTACTGGAAATTTATGTTATCTCTTTTTGTATGGAAATGAATCTCTTATTCAGAGATAATAAAATGGGTTTCTTATTTCATTGCATTGTCGAATGTTGTAAAAAGTTGTGTTCCTGAATAATTAATATGTGGATAATTTACATCATTACAAATAACATAGGTTTAATTGGTTGGATAACGCATTAATCTAATCATTATATCGAACTGCAATAACATAAATATAAAAAATAGTTTATTTTGAAATAATTAATTGAAAAATTGTAAAAGAAATGAATTAAATTATATACATATTAGTGTAATGTATTATTTTGAACTCACTAGACAGTGCATGCCATAATATAGACATCAATGCATTTTGAAGTGTCATACGCACCAATACATATTAATTATACTAATGCATATGTACGTACTATTGAGAAAAAACATCGTTCCATAAACAATATAATGTATAATAATATTTATCATTTCAAAATTGTACAGTGCTTTGAAATATAATATGGGGCACCAAAAATAATTTTCATATGAGTGCATTATTTTTATTATACACAATGAGATTATAAATATCATTTACGCACCAGTTCCTTTACTACAATATACACTCTGATACATACTAAAAATAATGGTGTTGGCCTCTCACCTTGGATATTCGAATTTTCACTACCCTTCGATGCACATGGTAAAACAGATACCACTACGCACTAATTACAAAAGCACTTGGGTGCATGCTATATTAAACACATTGGGTCTTAGGATAAAATGATCACACTGGGGCTAACTATAACTTACATGCATCAGAGAAAACAAGTCTTAAATCACACCTGTGTGTCATATGAAAACACCATGGAACAAGTGTGTAGTAATTATAAGAGCATTGGTGCTCTGTATATAATGAAAAAGGAGGAACCAGTGAGCAATAGTTATAAACGCATCGGGGATTTTTTTATTATATTAAGATCTGGGGAGTTTTTATTATATTAATGTTCCAGTGAATTTTATTATAGTAATGTTCCAATGCATGTTTTTCAATACTGCATCCGTGCATTTTGACAGGAACAACATCAGAAAAAAAAACCTTCTCTATAACTTCTACCCGCCTGAATTTTTTTGTTTATATGGAAAATCCATTAAAACCTATGTACCAAATAGAGGAGGTTGTAGTGGAGTTTGTTTTGAAAAAATTTCTAAATTTTGTAACACTAAAAACCTCTACTAGAAGGTGTTCTCCTTCTATTGAGTTTTTGGGACAACAAGAAAGGGTTGAGTGCTAATTGTTGAAAATAGACATAGTGGGGTTTGTGGGAATTTTGTTGGATATGTAATTGCATGAAGAATTATGTTTTTTAGGCATGTAGAAGAGATTCATGTGTAAGAAACTACCATAGAGAAAATTGGTCATAGATGAAAGTTTCATGTTGCATCTATAAGTCCATGGAGTCCCTAGCAATAGAGATTCCTAACGAACCTATGTTGGATCCATAGAGGGAAGTGGGAGGGCCCAATGGAATTCCTGCAATGAAGGGGAATTCCATTCCCTGGGTTATATAGATTGAGGGGAAGAGAGCTGGTGGATTGGGATAGTTGTAGGAAAATTAGCTTGGTGTGGGTTATATTAAGTTGTGAGTGGCCAATAGAGACACCCTTTCTTATGGATTCCTAGAACCAACCCAGAGGTGACCTTGTTTTTGATATTTGGAGCAACGAGACTATGGCTTGGTGGAACAATTGTTCTCTGCAATCGTTTTTACATTTTCTTAACAAGTGTTTTCATTTTTGTTCATTATTTTTATTCGTGGGTTTTATTTTATGTGTGTTTACTATGATTTTTAGTGAAATTTTTATTATTGTGCATGTTTAATAAACTACATTCATTCTTTTAAAATAATTCTATAGATGCATGGACATTTTTAGCATGTTGCACATATTTAACTTAATGGGTGTCATATAACTTTGTTGGGTTTAGTAGTGGGGGTGCTACAAATATGGTTCAAGTGAGCACACTCACTCTTTTTCAATCAAAAGAGTTCAATGTAGGTTATGTTTGAGTGAAGATTTCATAGTGAACAAGAACTAAGATGTTGCAATTGTTGTAACAATGGAATATATCCATGAAGGAAACACAAATTGTGTGATGGAATTGGAACAAATTAAAATAGGAATCCTATTGTAAATTACAATATGAATGCAAAGAATGTAACTTGGCTATGTAGTTGTAGAGGGAGTGATGGAAAATCATTGTTTCCTTATTCTTGTCATTAGAATTTTTGCAACAAAGAGAAAGAGTATGATTTGGATGAAGGATTGGATGTGGAAATTTAAAACAATGTTATCGTTGAGTGTGGGCATTCAACCTTTTGAAGAGGAGGAGTTTGATGAAGGGGAATCCAATGATCCAAGTGGATCTCGGTGGCATCCAACTTTTCCATTGAATCAACATTTTCAATCCTATGGTTTTGATAAACCATGATATTCGCCCTTTTATGGGGAATGTAATGTAATGGAATCTCTATTTGTTAATTATAGTTATCATATGTACATGCCTATAATATTAATGCATTGGATCCCATTAGAAATATGCAGCTAAGAACACTTGGGCTAGAGTAGTACTGGGATGGTGTTGATGTATGGAAAAATTCCTAGAGTTCAACGTGGATAAATCACCCGGTCAAGACCCCAATTAGGCCTATACTCATTTGGGATGGAAATCCTCAATGAAATGTGGGCTTAGTTTCCACTAAGGGGGATTTTCTCCTTGAAAAGATATTTTCCTTGAAGCTCTTATGAAGCCTAAATATGGTTCTAAACTACTATGCAGAAGAAGGAATATATATATATATATATATATATATATATATATATATATAACTATATATATATTATGGCCTATACTATCCTAAATAAGATATAGAAGTAGTTCATAGTATCATAAGCCTATACTATCCTAAATAAGATATAGAAGTAGTTCATAGTATCCCAATTAGGAGAAAAAATAATAACATAAATGAACATGATACAAGAGTAAGCTACCAAGCTATATAAATAGTTCATACAACCTGATAACAATTAAAAAAAATACACATCAACCTTAACTTAGTAAACTGTTACCAAGAAAAACAC
Organism: Picea sitchensis; assembly: GCA_010110895.2. Taxonomy (NCBI): domain Eukaryota; kingdom Viridiplantae; phylum Streptophyta; class Pinopsida; order Pinales; family Pinaceae; genus Picea; species Picea sitchensis. The sequence goes on along the minus strand of SNQJ01S0002535.1, from coordinate 305,840 downwards.
AAAAATGCATACTCACATTCAACATGAAGGATTAACAAAAGTTGAACATGAGATAAAGATAAGTTGTGAAGCTACACATACAGTTCACATAACCAAGAAAAATTTAAAGAAAATATATATCAGTAACTAACTCATTAATTAGTTACCAAGAAATCACAAATATGAATACTCACATTTAGTAGCTAATTAACAAATTCAAACCAATCATGATAGATAGCTTACCATGAGTTTTAAATAAACATAAGTTTGCATAAATGACCATAGTGCACAATATAAAAAATAATATTTATCTGGAATAGAATTTTTCACTAGAGTGGAGTGTCTTTCATTATACTCAAACAATATAGTAGTACCAAATATGAATACAACTAATAGAACTCAGAGTCTTCCAACAAGTCCTATATAATATTCAATAGTGCACAATATTTGATTATTGATTTCCAACCTAGGATACATATGATTTTAAGAAAGAAATTGTGATAACACAAGTCTCGTATTGCCTCCAATACCCCCTAGGCTCAATTCCATAACTTCATTTATATGCAATGTGATTTCTTTCTAAAACCCAACAATAACAAAAAATATCTACCATTCGTGATGGCATATATTTGTTGATTTTGTGGTAATATTTATGCAACCATAAATTGTAACAAACCCCGCCACCCACAAGTCAGGGTACACTACCTTCAAGCCCACCCTTGGAATTATTTCTCTTACCGATACCCTTTTTAAATTAACAAGGACACATAAAAGAAAATATCTAACGACATGCACAACAATAACCAACAAGCATGCATATTCTAAAGATTCAATTAAACAATAAATAAATACAAAATGGAATACATTCATATATAGACAAATAATACCATAACAGATAGTACTTATCTTTATAAAAGAAGACACCAACTAGTTGCAGACCAAGGACGTTCCACCCAACTGTAGACACTACTGCTCCAAATATCAACAACAGTGTCACCCCTAAGCCAGAGCTATGAATCCACAAGGACGGTTCCAGATGTTACCTGGCTTCCCAAACTAATCAACACTCAAGCTCTCACAGGATTTCCCAGCACTCACAGCAATCCAAGTACCCATCTCTCTTCTACCCATCTTGCGCCACCCAAGAGAATGGACCTCCACCCTTCTCTGCCATGCAGTCCCTCAGGTAGTCCTTCTCCTTCTAGGGTTCCAGTGCAAGTGGTCCAGAATCTCCATGTTGGAACTCTCAAGACTCATAGTTGTGAACAAGGTTGGACACAGGCCAACGCATCCAAGACGTGTAGGCCTCAATTCATGGCTGGATTACACCAGCGACCTCTACAACCAATGATACCATGGCTGCTCTTTAGCAGTTCGTTTTCCTTTTCCCAAGACAAGACACGAATGAGGAAGATGAACGGGTGATGGAAATGAATGGAGTGATATCTCCACCTAAGGTGTGAAACAGTGAACAACTAGTGAATGAATGCATGAGGGAAAGAATGGAATGAAAGAATAAATGAATGAGAAAATGAGCCAACCCCCCAATCAGACCAAGGACAGGTTTAAGTATTTTCGTGGGGAATCAAGAACCTCATGGCCTCCCTCAATAAGCTCACGTAATTGATCCTCTCCCTTAGACAAAAGGGTAATTAAAATAGGAAATAAACATTTATCCCATCAAGCCCCCTCTCTTGTGGAATCATATCCCCTATAACTCTAGTCCTTGTCCGTCTAGCAACCAATGATGTATTTATTATTAATAATGATCAAAACATTACATTTTCTAGGCACATTGGGATTTTAATAATTGTTTGGGCACTATGTCCTCTCAACATTGTAACAATACATTATTTAAAATGGGGGCTCAAAATCTGGGGTGTTACATCCCCTCCCCCTTATTTTGGCACTGTCCTCAGTGCATATACAAAATAAAGATCAAAATCTCAAAATGTATTCAAAAATATGTGGGTACTCTGACCGCATGGCATCTTCATGCTCCCAGGAAGCATATTCAGGACCGTAGCAGGTCCAATGAACTTTTACCAGCTCTATAACTTGATTTCGGAGCATTTTGAATTTTATGTCCAATACTCGCACTAGCTAGACCTGAAAGTCTCCCTTTGTCTCTACCTGAATCAGATGCCAATCAATAAAATTGTTAGGATCATGTACATATTTCTTTAGTAAAGAGACATGAAATACATTATGCACATTCATGGAAGCAGGCAATGCAAGCATGTATGCAACTAACCCTATTCTGTTTAATATTTCAAATGGACCACAGAATTTGGCTGCCATCTTTGTACAAATACCCAATTTCAAATAGATTTTCTTGGGATTCACTTTCAAAAGTCCATGCTCCCTTACTTTAAATTCTCTAATTGTCATGTTCTTATCTGCAAAAACTTTCTATCTATCCTGAGCTTCCTTTAAATTCTTCTTGATCTTAACCATCTGGTCTTCCATATCCTTGAGCAACTCTAGCCCAAGTACCACTCTATCTGTTGGGTTGTCCCATCTCACTGGAGTATTTCATTTCCTACCATACAAGTCTTCAAATGGGCTCATTCTCAATGAAGCTTGATACCCACTATTATATGCAAACTCAACCAAGTGTAAGTAATCTTCCCACTTAGATGGCTTATCCGTCACATACATTCTCAACATATCTTCAATTACTCAGTTGACCCTCTATGTTTGCCCATCTGACTGTGGATGGTATGATGTGCTAAATTTTATATTTGTACCAAATCCTTTAAACAATCCCCTCCAAAAATTGGAGGTAAACTTTGTATCTCTATCCGAGACAATTCTCCTAGGTATCCCATGTAACCTAGCAATCTCCCTCATGTAAATATTTGCAATATTAGTCATTGTATGTGTTGTTTTTACAGGAAAAAAAAGAACATCCTTTGTTAATTTGTCAACCACTACTATGATTGAATCATGTTTTCTTGTTGTCCTAGGTAATTTAGTTATGAAATCAATGGTTATCACTTCCCACTTCTTCTCTGGGATTGGTAATGGCTGCATCAAACCCGCTGGGTGCCTATGCTCAGCCTTCACCTTCTGACATTCCATACATCGAGCAATGTAATAAGCAACATCATTTTTCATTCTCGGCCAAAATAATTGGATTCTTACTACTGTAATCATTTTCTAGTAACTGGGATGTCCAACATAAGGAACATCATCCATTTCCTTCAATACCAAATTCCTCAGTTCTTTGGAACTAGGAACATAGATTATATTCTTATGCATGAGTAATCCATCTTCCTTTATCTCATACTCCTTTATTTTCTATTGTACATATCCTTGCTGTAAGATTTCCTTTACCCATAGGTAATGCTGATCTGTAACAAGATCATGTAAAATTCTGCTCTTCAAGTCTGACCGATGCATAATGACAACAGTAGAATGCATGAGATGCACTCTTCTACTAAGTGTATCCAGAAACTTATTCTATTTTCCTTTGATATGCTTGATATCGAGGTCATATTCACTTAAAAATTCCAGCCATCTTATTTTTCTAGCATTCAAGGTTGGTTTTTCAAAAAGATACTTCAGGCCAATGTGTTTTGTCCTTAGTTCAAATCTCTTCCCCATGAGATAATGCCTCCATGTCCTCAAGGCATGGACAATGGAATAAAGCTCCAAGTCTTGTGTGGCATAGTTCCTCTCATGCTCCTTAATCTTTCTAGACTCATAAACAATGACATGCCCATTTTGCATGAGGACTCTCCCAAGTCCTTCCTTACATGCATCTGTACATACCAAAAAACTCTCATTTGGGTCAACAATCTTTAACACAGGTTCAATAGTAAGTAATTCCTTCAACACATTAAAATTATCTTCACACTTAGGTGTTCATTCAAATTTAGTTCCCTTCTTTTGCAAAGAATTGATGGGATTAGTAATCTTAGAGAACCCTACAATGAACCTTCTATAGTAACCAACTAATCCCATAAAATATCTTAATTCTGACACATTTCTGGGTGTTGGCCATCCTCTAATGGCTTCAATATTCTTTGGATCTATTGTTATGCCCTGCTCTTAAATAATGTGTCCCAAGTAATGGATCTTCTTTTGATAAAAAGAACACTTACTCAGCTTGGCATACAACTGATGTTCTCTCAGCACTTGCAATACCAGTCTTAAGTGATGTTCATGCTCCTCTTCAGACTTGGAATAGACAAGTATGTCATCCAAGAATACTATGACAAACTTATCCAAATAATTTATGAATATTCCATTCATATAGAACATAAAGATAGCTGGTGCATTGGTCAATCCAAATGGCACCACTACAAATTCATAATGCCCATACCTGGTTCTAAAGGTTGTCTTAGGAATATATTCTTCCTTGATCCTTGCCTGATGGTATCCTGACCTCAGGTCAATATTTGAAAATATCTTTTCTCCTCTTAGTTGATCAAAGAGGTCATCAATTATGGGTAGAGGATATTTTTTCTTTACAGTATACTTATTCAGTTGTCGAAAGTCAATACACATCCTCAAGGTTCCATCCTTCTTTTTGACAAAAAGTATTGGTGCTCCCCAAGGTGAAACACTTGGACATATGTACTGTTTCTTCAAGAATTCCTCGAACTGCATTTGTAATTCTTTTAACTCTGGTGTGATCATGATGTACGGTGTTTTTGAAACTGGGGTAACTCTTGGCACTAAATCAATTGAGAAATCTATCTCCCTTCTTGGTGGAAACCCTAGTATTTCTTGGAATACATCTTCAAATTTCTGTAGTACCGAGAAATCTTCAAGGCTTGGCCCCTTCGTATTTTCTGGATCTTCCACAATAGTTGCATACAATTTGCATTCTTTTCTAAAACATCTCTTCAACTGTAAGGCTGAAATATCCCTTATAGAGATGGGTCTTGGAACTCCTTTCACAGTTCTCTATTTTCCATCTCCATCAAGACATGTAAATGTCTTGCTATGACAATCTAGGATAGCATGATGCTTTTCCAACCAATTCATTCCAATTAGAATATCATAAGACCCCAAGGGTATGATATCCAGATCAACACTAGTATTTACACCATTAAGACTTATGGAACAACTTCTAGCCATATCATGGATTCTCCTTTTTGCCCCAGTGGCTAGCTGAACCAAACTTGATTTTCCAAGCTCATTTTTCTCCAAATGTAATCTATCCACTATTTTAGGATCAATGTAACAATGAATTGCTCCCAAATCAATTAAAATAGAAACAAGTTGTTTTATGATCTTACCTTCCACCTCAATCATATTGGACTGGTATTTTTCTTGTCGATCATCTAAGATTGCATAAATCCTTCCCATATCCTCGACTGTTGTATCCTCTTGGACATTGTGCACAGTCTTCACTGTGTCCTTTCTGTGTGGGAAATCCTTATATAAGTGATCTTCCTTGCATCCATAGCATTAGATTGGTGGTCTTCCCCCCTTTCCCAAGGAGCCTTCTTTCTTGGATTCACCCTTAGCATACTGATCTTTATGATTTCTATTAGGCTCATTCCTATTGAAGGGAGGTTTGAATCCTTTCCTCCTTTGATCAGACTTATCCTTCTTCTTATCCTTCCAAGATTTCTGCAGGTATAATCTTCCTTGTCCTTTCTCATATAGGTATTTAGCCTTCTTTATGGCCTTAGTCAAGGTCTTGGGCTCATCATACCTAATCTTTTCTTTATAAAAGGTTGGTAGTCCACTTAGAAATCGGTGTATTTTCACCTTCTCATCATCAATGAACCTAACATACTTTAACAACCCCAAGAACTTCTTCCCATATTCTTCCATAGTCATGCTTCCTAGCCCGAGTTCAAAGAACTCCTGCATTTTATTTTCATAGAAATGCTCTGAGAGGTACTCCTTCTGGAACTACTTCTTGAACTGCTTCCAAGTGATCCTATTCTCATTAATATGTTCAACTTGCTTCAGTTGATCCCACCACATTGCATATTTCCTATGTAAATGGTGGGTGGAAATCTTGGCTTCTAGGTTTGATGAATAGTTATGCAATTGAAAATACCTCCTGACTCCAAGCAACCATCAAAGGAGGGTGGATTAAGCTTCATCAGATCTCCTTGCAAACTGTCCACTTCATGTCTCCTTCTTTGGTGCCTAATAGGAGACACCTCTAGACTGCTTATGGAATCTTTTGATGCATAAAACTTTCTTGTTGAGTAAGGAGGTGAGTGGTGTCTATGAGTTCTTCTAGCACTTCTCGAATAACCAACTCTTCCATGATCCTCTCTTCTTTCACAAAACCTGCCTTCTTCCTCTTGTTTTGAGTTTGATACCCTCTTCATTTGCCTCTACAACTAATTTAAGATCTGTTGCACTTGAGAATTTATCTGAATTTTATCTCTCATCAGTCTCTCATTGTCTTCTTTGTAGCTCTGCAGTTCTATTTTCAATCTTCTTATAGTTTCTATTAATGTTTCTTTCTCTCCTCTACCATTGCATCCATTAGACTTTGTCTCTACATTACCAACTCTAGTATTTTGTCCTTCGGCCTCTCTGTCATGGATGGAGGCTTCCTCTCCTTCTTCCATTTGTTGAATACGCATTTTTAAATGATATGTTGAAACACTTTAACTCTGCAAAATGTGCAAGGGACCATTTTGTTAGAATCAAGTATATGATAAACAAAATTTCTCAACAATGCTACGGG
>SNQJ01S0002535.1:288921-299162 GCA_010110895.2 Picea sitchensis | reverse complement strand
TATATATATATATATATAACACTTGCATGTTATCCCTTAGCCGATACAGAATTCAATTATTCACAGGATCTTCCTTCAAACCACTTTCCCAAGTGACCATGGCTCGAAACCGTGGGCTAAATCCTTCCTTAGCATTTTTTTGTCCTGAAAACAACAAAAAATCGGCCATTAGCCCTTTTTCCTTCATCTCTCAATTGCATGTGATCAAGACTATGACCCTCCACTTGGTTGAAAAGTTCTTATCTAGAGCTTTAGGACTTTGGGCTTCAAGGGTTTCACCCTCATCACACTACATTCCATTAGAACGTTGAACCAGTGAGCTCCTAGAGAGGCTCTTCATAGTATCACTAATTTGGTGCTCCAGAGCTTCGGACTTTGGAGGTTCCTACTACATCACACTTGAAAACTCTCAAACCTCCGAACTTCCAGAGACTCATCAATAACTACACACCAGGGGGGTGGTACGTGGCAAAACCATGCAGATAATGCATGGCCCATTCTACGGGTGACATGTGTCAAGTTATAATTGACCCAAAAGGTCTACAAAAACCCTGAAATAATATGACACGTGGCACGTATAAGGTAGGTCCACGTCACCCCAGTTGACATGATCCTACCATGCCACTCTAGCTTTATGGGCCTTCGAGACTTCAGTATTTGGAGGATTTATTAGCATCACATTATAAGTTCTTTGAAAGCTGAAGCGATAAACCCCCGAAGGGTTCTAGGATCAATGGTCCAGGTTTTCTACTGAGATATGTGATCATTAGGAGCTTCGGGACTCTAGGCTTTGACACTTTCACTTGTCAAGACTTGAAAATCCCCGGAGTACCAGGTCTTTGGACTACGATATATACTACCGCATGTCTTCTGGAAGAACCGATCGATATGTACTCCAGCGTTTGGGAGTTCTCGACCCAATGCAAGTTGTCACATATTTTTCCTCTGAAGTTCCCAGTCTTCGGACTGCACGATCTGTCACCATGTGGTGAAGTACTACAAGTGGACACAGAGCCCAATCAGGAGGGTGACACATGTCATGCTCTAACTAACATTTCAATCCTCCACATGTTCAAAACTCATTGACATGTGGCATACATCCCACATCATCCCAAGTGACATTTGCGAGCCAGGTCACTTAGGAATTTCTGGCTTGGGAATATTTTACGCTGGCACTCCTCAAGTCTCTCAAACTCCAAATTTTCGAACTAATTAACCTTTTGGGTTCCACATCACCTCCAGGTGGCGTCATCATGCCCCACCACTTCAACTCTTTGAGTTTCGGAACTCCGGGCTTCGAGAGTTTCCATACTAGAACACTCCAATTCTCCCGAACTCTAAATTCTCGAAATGGCCAATCTGTCGACACGTGTCTCCATTATCGAAAGGTCCATATTAACTCCGGACTTCGAGACTTCAGGTAGTTATTTCCCCATTGATTTTCTCTGCAAAACCTTCTGAAGTACTAAGTCTCTGAAGTGAGAGATATGGTGCAGCATGTCATTATTGATGGACGGTCCAGATGAACTTCGAGCTTCGGGCCTTCGAGAGTTCTGGATTTTTTCATTCGTCTTTCTTCTGAAGTGGTTATCCACCAGAGTGTAGGATATCCTTCCACATGTCCACTTCGATCAACGACCTAGATCTGCTCCGTATCTTCAGAGCTTCGGTCTTTGGGAGTCCTTTACTCACCCAGCTTCTTCTTGGTTCTTCCTGGAGTATGAGATCACCTAACACATGTCCCCTACTTCAAGATCAACAACCACGAGTGATTGCAGAGACTCAACTCGCTCACTCCTTAATTTCCTTTCTTATCTCTGCAAAGCGAAGATGCCCGTACATAGTGGGATCGATATCCACCATTGATCTGTTGATATAGCAAGATCAACGATCATGAGCGATTGCGGGATCACAACTTTCTCGCGCTTTAATTTCCTTCCCGATCCCCAATTTGCGAAGATGCTCATTAATAGTAGGATCGATATCCATTGTTGATCTATTGATTTAGAAAGATCAACGATCTTGAGTGATTACGGGCTCACAACTTACAGAAACTTTATTTTTCTTTCCAATCCCCACAATGCCCCCCCACCGTCGATTTCTCTCCAACGAGATCTGACGGTTGTGACTTAAAATTTGCTTCACCTTCATCGGACGACCCTTTTTAACCTTCCCTCTAATCCATCGATCCTTGATCTCTCTTGATCTCATAGTGGCGATCACTCCTAGATTCAAAAGGGATGGTCACGATCCTTCGAACCCTTACAAAGGATCTCTGACATTCTAGATCCTGTGTAGATTTTGCAATGCCATTCCTCCTCATCTTTTCAACTTCAAGGTAAGAATTTGATCTCAACCAGGAGACTCTCACCAACAGACATGACCCATATCGGCCTAGTGTTTTAACCAGAAGCAATGATACCAATCAATAACACACCCCACCACCCACAGGTCGGGGTATGCTACCTTCAAGCCCACCCTTGGACTTATTTGTCTTACCGATACCCTTTTTAAATTAATAAGAACGCATAAAAGAAAATCTCTAACGACATTCACAACAATAACTATCAAGCATGCATATTCTAAAGATTCAATTAAATGATAAATAAATACACAGCGGAATACATTCATATACAGATAAATAATACCATAACAGAGAGAACTTATCTTTATAAAATAAGACAACAATTGGTTGCAGACCAAGGACGTTCCACACAACCGTAGACACTACTGCTCCAAATTTCAACAATGGTGTCACCCCCAAGTCAGGTCAATGAATCCACAAGTACAATTCCAGAGTGTTACTTGGATTCTCGAACCAATCAACACTCAAGCTCTCACAGGATTTCCCAACACTCAAAACAATCCAAGTACCCAGTTGTATTCTTCCCAGCTTGCACCACCCAAGAGAATTGACCTCCACCCTTCTGTGTCACACAGTCCTTCTCCTTCCATGGCTCTAGCACAACTAGTCCAGAATATCCATGTTGGAACTCTCAAGAATCACATCTGTGAACAAGGTTGGACACATGCCAATGAATCTCAGATGTGCAGGCCTCAATTCATGCCTGTATTACACCAGCAACCTCTACAACCAATGATACCATGGCTTCTCTTCAACAATTCATTTTCCTTTTCCCAAGACAAGACATGGATGAGGAATATGAATGGGTGAAGGAAATGAATGGAGTGAAATCTCCACCCAAGGTGTGAAATAGTAAACAACTAGTGAATGAATGTGTGAGGGAAAGAATGGAATGAAAGAAGAAGTGAATGAGCGAACGAGCCAACCCCCCAGTCAGACCAAGGACAGGTTTAAGTATTTTCATGGGGAATCAAGAACCTCTTGGCCTCCCTCAAGAAGCTCACATAAGTGATCCTCTCCCTTAGACAAAAGGGTAATTAAAATAGGAAATAAACATTTATCCCTTCGAGCCCCTCTCTTGTGGAATCATAGCCCCCTATAAATCTAGTCCTTGTCTGTCTAGCAGCCAACAATGTATTTATTATTAATAATGATCAAAAAATAACATTTCTTGGGCACAATGACCTTTTAATAATTGTTTGGGAACTCTGGCTTCTTCTGGCTTCTTAGCATTGTAACAACACATTATTTAAAATGGGGGCTCAAAACCTGAGGTGTTACATAAATAATCTCGTAGTTGGTTCTTAGTATTTGCATATGATTCTCAAAGATTGATCTCAAGTAGTAGCCTCCAAGTAATTGATCACAACTGAAGGACACCATTTTATAGTACCCTTACACTAGAAACCATTGAAACTAATGTACATGAATGAATGTTTTGATATCTACAAAATGAAAACCCTTTTTTGCCGATTGTTGACTTACGATAATCTCCTGGATTTCGCAAGGTCATCGTGCCATATCAGCTTGAGGTATTTTCAATCCATTTATTTATCGTAGATTTCTTATAAAATCAATAACTTGATACACATCACTAGTTGTTCCATTCACGTGGTATCCACAATCAGTAACAAAATGTGGTATCCACGTGGAACGATTGCACATTCTTCATCTATCTTTTGGAATTTGACCTGATTTCTCTCCTCGTTGTAGTCTGGTAGAGTGATTGTTTTACAATCAGTTTCACTTTTATAGAGATATCTACTCTGATGATCTCAGACTCATCATTTATGCGATCTTATTTCATGAGTACATGTTGGCTTCCACGCGATCTAGGGGAAAAATTGCTTCTCCATGCATCTTCTTAATGGTATAGTGGTGCCTTTCTTGTGGTTGAATATCGCTATGATTTCTTGTGTGTGGAAATATGGTAAACCCTTTGGTTTAACATGTAGCAGTATGTTTTCCACATGGTCATACCACCACTACCATCTAGTTGATATCGGGATTAATAATTTTTCCACCTAGTTGAAACCCTTATCTGATGGCAACAGTACAAACCCTAATTTCATTCACTTTCTGGTAAGATAAACTTTTCCTTTTTCATATGTTGGTGATCAGATGACTTGGTATGTTCACAAAAAGTTCATGTAAAATCCAATATTATTTCCCATGACTTGGTATGTTCACAAAAAATTCATGTAAAATCCAATATTATTTCCCATGATTTGATGGTATACAATCCGATCCAATTAGCACTCCACTTCCACTATTTTGGCTTCCTCATGGAATTTTGTCTTCATCCTTTATCTTATACAATGAACATTTACAAAACCCATGAGACATAATAAAATCACAAAGTCACTTAAATCATGTGAAGAAAGATCAATTTATGGATTTCGCAATTTTTTAATTATTACAATAATAACTCACTAATATTAAAAGATTACTATGAAAAACAAAGTAATCAATAACCAAACAAAGGAATGGAGTATTCTCAATGATGCATTTTGGAAAATAATCATCAATCCCTATACAAGGTAATGAAATTTGCGCAATGAAGTAACATATGAAAAGCATCAAAATTGAACTTCTTAATCATTCTTCATGATCTTAGTGACCTACCAATTCACATGAATATTAACCTAAATTTCACTTGAGTTTTTTCTTTATAAGTTAGTATATATATATTACATGTCATAATCAAGGGAAACATACAATCGGATGGTTCTTAGTTCTAGAGCCTGGACTACCTCGAAGAGAAACTAGTCCTTTAAGCAAAAATAGGCTGACCTAAATGATAGGAAACCAATACAATCCAACTTTTCAATCAAGAAAGATTTTTAATCTTAGAGACTATTTTTAAAAACTTCAATCAAAGAAAGATTTTAATCTTAAAGACTATTTTAAAAAACAAAATGTAATTGTCTAGACAATATATTTTTGCACATGGAATAACCAAAAAAACTAATATAATTGGGATAAAAAATTAACATAAAACCAACAATATTGAAACCTGTTTCTTAGGGTCATGGAATCTGGCCTGGAGGTGGTGTCGTGTCCTTCAGCAAGATAATCCACGTGTCTTTCACCACATGTGGAACCATTTTCGTTGGATTGGCCTCTAGAGTGAAGAGTGATTGAAGAAGGGTAGTAACACCCTTCCCCTGTTGATCCATTAAATCCATCTTGAATCTCATGTGTGTCATATCATGGCGCAATTCGAAGACTAGGTCATGCACAATGTGCACAGTTTCCAAAATCCACACACAATCCTCAAAAGGTTGGTTGGTCGTAGTCGGTAAGGGGTTGTGTTTCATTGCTTCCTTGGTTGGTCGAAGGTGTGTAGCATGATCCACAAGACGTGTCTTATTCGCAACCATACCGAAGTGGGATAGAGCCATGTCCTTACCAAGATGATAATATCATGGAGGGAGGTTGACAATGCGGAGTTGATGGGGCGTGGGGATGTGAAGAAGTGGTAGAGGCAGATGCAAGATCTCAAAAAGGCCCAGGAGTAAGGCTCAAGGAATTTCCAAGTCCATCGAACCAATCCATCGAGAAAGACCAAGGAGAGTGAGGAATTATCTGTTCGCACGGGGTAGTAGAAGACATCAACAAAGAATAACCTCTAGAGCTTTTATTGTGGGAGGATCCCCTTACTAGTATGCACACCATGTAGCCAAAGGAACATTACCAGGAAGAGTCGTTCTTAGAGAACCCACACTAGCAGGGCATAACTAGAAAATCAATAGAGCAGAGGGGAGTAGAGTAAAGAAACTAGTATTGGGTGAGGCTGTGGAGCGAACTTAGGAAGTGAGCAGGCGAAAGGAGAAACATGCACTTAATCCTCCTATCGTTGATCAAAACTATAAGTGCATGAGGTGATAGACCCGTTAAGACGACCATCGCCATTAAAACATGAGTGAAGCGAGAGTGCGGAGGGATCGCCAAAAGTATGCAATGGGAATATTTCCCATCGGGGATGAACTAATAGTGTCATGGGCTTCCATGGTGTGTGCTACATGGTAGCTCCAAGTCTCATCCTCCCAACCACCACCATTAAATCCCTTCTCTACATGACACCCCATATGGGAGAGATTTTTATTTATGTTAATGATATACTTCTATCTATGTTGTGTAAACATTTGGCCATAAAAACAATAAAAATCGTAATTAAGGACCAGAATAATAAAAAATAGTCAAAGAGAAAAAATCATTTTATATTATTATTTATTATTATTATTTTAAAAGTAAGAGCTTTATAAAATTTGATACTTCATTCAAATTAAGATTTTGTTGCTCGTATCCAAACCAAACTTTGATATACACTCTTTTAAGGAGAAAAATAAATGCATATGAGAAAACCTTTAATTGAGTTAATATTATTTTGCCAGAGAGTGTAAAATTATAGAAATGCATAATTTTAAGCAAAAGTTTGAGATTCGTAAAAATAATGCTTAATGCAAATTCAAAACTAAAATCTTTCTTTCACTCCTTAACATGAACTCTTTTAAGGAACAAATCAACTATCTTAAAAATTGACTTTTCCTTGAATTATTTTGATCTACTAAAATGCTTAGCTAACTCACTTATGCACCAAAAATCAAAACTTGGTGAGACTGTCGAAACATCATGTTAATCCAAATTTCGCAAATAGAGGCATGGGATCAACTTCAATAAGTTCAAATGAATATGAAAACGATGTTGAATAACAAGGCAGAAAAAGACTTAGAAGGAACAATTATTAAAAATGTGACGAAACAATAAGTTTACAGGACACAACAAATCCATCATCAAAATCATGATCATTGAGCTGGATGTATGGATGGAATTTTAGAGATGAATTTTTTCTGACAATATTATATCACCAAATCATTGTCCCATAAAGATAGACCCAACAACATCGACCATAAGGAACACTCAAGACCAAAAATTAGAGAAAGAAAATAATCATAAAATCATTATTTTAAATCAATCAAACAAAATGAAATACAAGATAAGGCAGTAATTTCGAAAAATTTAATGGAGGGAACCTAAATTTATGAAAAAAATTTAAGGGGAGTTGTTGAGGCCTCAACAAATGGTGACACATTCGGTGAAGCAACTATCTCTTTCTGTATCTTTGTATAACATTACCTAAAAGAAGTATTCAGACTAAATGTTAAAAATAACCTCAATGATTGTAAATATAGATCTCTTAATAATGGGTGCCACCATATGTTTATGAATTTAAAAGATATTCACACTAAACATAGACACCAGGTAACTGAAAGACTACCTCTTCAAGACAATTTATGAAGATAATTTTCCTTAGCTTTTAATCCAAAAATAATTTATTTAAGGCATGATCTAGGGCCTTCACTTTGGGTCACTACTTCATATGGGTGGATTATTCCACAAAAATTTTCCACACTTCCACTAGTTTCATCTTTTTTTTAAACACGGTAGGATTTTCGTCGATATTTCCATGAAAGTTCGTCACAATATCCACGAAAATCTTATTTTAACCTAGTCAGGATTTTCATCACAATAGCAACAAACTTTCGTGGCAATAGCGACGAAAAGTTTGCCTATCTCATTGGTCGGTGTTAACGGCTAGTTGACTATTTGATCTATATATGCATGACTTTAAAAGACTTTGTGACACAATTGCTATAGTTGCGACACTGTTCTTGGCTTTTGTTTGAGCTGTTTATTTTTTCCATCACCCACCGGTTGAACAAATCCAATTCTCGATCTACATAGCTCGGATTTTGAACTTTCAAGGTTAGTATGTTATTTTTTATTGATGTACTCATTTAACTTGTAAATTTTTGTTCAAATGTCCAAATTTCATGTAGCTTATTTTTTCCTTGATAATATATTATAATATGTGTAGTACCATATTTCATGTCTTTGGTTTTTGGATCTAGTTAGTATATTCTATGGAAAAGGGTATGGATTCCATAATATTCTAGGTTTATGGAATCCACATACCCTTTTCCCTTCAATTGTAGCTATAATATCTCTCTCTTTTCATTGATAAAGATATGGAATTTCTCTTGAAACTCAACCCTTATCGGTGAAATGATAGTAATTGATTGTCATTTTCTTATCTCTTTTATTTTTAAGACCTAACAAAAAACCACCAACAAATCTTGATTGAATCTTTGATACCACTTGCTACATCCCTAGTACCCAAAAGGGATCACACTTGCATAAATTGAAAATAATATAACAGTGACAATAATGGTTGGGATACTTGCACACCTAATGGTTGGCTAGCACTTACTAATTCAATTAAATGAAGGAATAAATATCCATGAACAAAATATTGAAGTTGATTGTTATATTGATAAATGATAAGTTATGGTATATATAAGATAGGGAGGAAACTCATGTTTATAACAACAAGGGTAATAGCTGCAATATATTGTAACATTTCTCTCTTCCACATAAATTCTTTTCTATCCTCAACATTTCCCTCTTTAGCATATATATTAAGAGAAATATTAATAACATTTCCCTCTTCCACATAAATTCTTTGTTATCCTCAACATATTGTAATAAATAATGGGTAGGTTGGAATTAGTGACAAGATAGCCTGTTGATATTACATATAATTATTAATGTACGAGAGATCATCCATCATTTAAGCATGCAAAACAAAACCCAAGACTAAATATTGTGGTTGATGTGATCGGGTCTGTACATTTTGTAAAACAAAGTACGAGAATTTCCATTATTTAAGCATGCAAAACAAAACCTGAGGCTAAACGTTGTGGTTGACGTGATCAGGTGTGTACATATGGACGGTGGAGAAAGTGCACTCATCAACTCATTAGGAGATGAAACAAAGTCTCAAAATCCAAAGTGTATTCTTACATTTACTACACATAGAATGCCTGTAACATCAATAATTATTTGTATTTTTGATTAATACGTGGCTATTTGTGGATTTTTTAAAAAATAAATAATTTAATTTTTTAGTTTTGTGGTTAATTTTCACCTCCAACCAAGGGAAATTAGTCACTTCAGAGTTTTTGACCAATCAAAAAATAGAATTTTGAATATTTAAAAATAAAAAAATATTTTTATTTATATATAAAATTCTCATTAATAAATATTTATGGAAAAACATTATAAAACATTATTAAAATTTTTGTAAATTTACAAAAGTCAAAATGATTTTGACTTGCAATCGATTGCTATATTCCCTTCTTTAGAAGGGACTAATAAGATACATAAACACTAACCCTAAACTTATGTTAGGTATATATGTCGTTATTATATAAAGAAAAACTTTGTACACATATGACCTTATTATAAAGATGTTATCTATGTCATGATTAGGCACATAACAATCACTTTTAACTAACCACCTTCAACCATATTAGCTTATGGTTAGCCACCTTTAACTTTATTGGCTTATGACTAAGCACCTTTAACAAATGATCTTATGATTATATACCATAGTCTTCCAATATAAATAAAGTATATTTGTTTCAACTTTCTCAATAAAATCCACATACCCTTTTCTGATATGTGATGTTATTTCTCTAAATTTTTTATAATCACACACAATTCTAGATGTAGTGATGAAATTTAGTTTGTAGTTGATGTAACTTGTTTATACACTGTTAATAAGGATCAGTATCTAAAATATAAAAAATTCATGGCGAAATCTACGATAACATGATGAAATCTACTAGTCAGACAATGAAAAATGAGAACATATCAAAGTGTCTTAGAAAATAAAATTGTGACCATTGTAAGTAGCATAAAATTGTGACCATTGTATGTAGATGCAAATCAACATGTCATAATTTAAACCAACCCAACCCAATTGTGGATGACAAGTGGTTGGAATTCTTTTTTTAGTGGTGAATTTCAA